>CM042552.1:3542500-3570000 GCA_023630585.1 Cranoglanis bouderius
AGGTATTATCCAGATTCAAATTTGAACACACTTTCCATTTAATAAAAAGGACTGAAAGCTTATGCCTCACTATGTTGTAATGAGTTATGGCTCTCGCTAGCTTTGCCAGCTTAGCTGAAGTTGTATAAACATCCATATTAACCATTTCTACCAAGAAATATTTACAGTTAGTGTTCATCATTTCTTGCCTCATTTAAAAAAACAACAACCTCGACTCCTAATGTGCTGTCTAGCTAAATAAAAGAACTGAAAGCTCACAGTTATAAGCTGCCGTGTCTGCCTCGTATCGCTATGTCGTCGCATATAAATTACAGATCTTTTCATCGATGTTCATTGGCAACCACTCTTCGTATTTGGGCTGGATTAAGATCATTTTGACGTATTTTTGAACTGTTCTTGGTCTTCTGTGATTGCAATGGAAGTTGTTCACAGGAAGGTGATATCAAGCTGGGAGAAGAAATTACAAGACCAAACAAGACAGTGTAGTGAGAAATGGCTTGGAAAACAAAGAGCGAAAAACAAGGAATGAGGGAGGAAGAGAAACTCAGAACAACTAAGACAATTTAATGACTCTGTAAAACAAATGCATACTCTTCGCAAAGAACAAGTGTAAACTAGGTCTAAGACAAACATTAGTATTATTATTACAGCTAGTCACAGATCATATAACTCAAATTACTCATTCAGCTTGAACAGACAGGCGTGAACAGAAGATGGAATAAACTGTAAGAGAAATGAACCCTCTTGCCTTAAGGACCGATCATTCCTCCTTTCTTCCCCCAGATCAAGCCCTATCGACTGAGTAAATCTCCACTGCTTTTGTTTGCACCTCTTTTCCTGACAGCGTTCAGGAGCCGTGCCAAACGAGAACCAAACGCACAAATATAATATGTTTGCTATCGGAGAGGCCATGCCACTGGCAATAAAGAACAACCGCAGACTTATTGTGCCAGTTAAAGCTTGGATTACGGAGCTTGTGTAAGCTTGGATTTGACCCCAGATGGATACACGTGGATACCAAACAACACATGCATATGAATTCTGTATGCTAGATACAAACTTGTTGGGACATACCCAAGTCTTCTTAGAGCTGTAGCAAAATGATGTTAATCCTAGCCGTGAGAAATGAAAACAAAATGCATGCGAGCCTGGATGTCCGACAAACAGAAGCTCAAGTGCTTGTTGTTTTTCAACATGTTGCAAGATTTGAGAGGATCTTTCAGCAGATATTTAGATCTTGACTGCATACATAACCCTCATGTATTTTCTGTATTTAGTAGACTACAGATGTGTAGGTGGTGCACTAAATGAACTTCTGTACTAATGTGTACTGTATATTCGGATTTCTGTGTATATGCTAACTCGCACTGTTCTTGATATAAAATATTGATCATTGTAAAATCTCATTCATCAAAAAGTCATCTGATTAACACTGAACACTGAACTGAACATTATAACACCAGTTACTTGTTTCAAAACACAACATTTCCAAATTATAAATAAATTAATAAAATGATTGTACATGTATTAAATTATACAACATATTAAAATATATACCATGCACTACACAATACAATTGCATATACAGAATACTACACTATACCCTGTTACTCTATACATAATACAATACTCTATATAATACACTACACCCTACACAATATAGTACACTATACACTACATTACTCCATGCGTCATTGAACATAGTACATTATTCACTATATTACACTACACACTACACAATATAATACACTATACACTATATCACACCATACATTTATTTAATATATTATACTGTATATAACACTATACACTACACAGTATAGTACACTATATCACACTATACATTCATATTACACTATACAATACATTACTCCATGCGTCATTGAATATAGTACATTATTCACTATATTACACTATACACTACACAATATAATACACTATATCATACTGTACATTTATTTACTATATTAAACTATACTCTGTATTACACTATACACTACATTGCTCCATGCATCACTGAATATAATACATTATTCACTATATATTACACAATACACTACACAATATAGTGCACTATACACTATATCATACTATAAATTTATTTACTATATTACATTACATTGTACTGTTACTCTATACATTATACAATATATAACACTATATAGTGCACTATATTGTGTAGGGTGTAGTGTAATATATAGTGTTATATATTGTATAATGTCACTATACATTACACTACTCCATACATTATTGAATATAGTGCATTATACACTACATTACTTTATACACTACACATTTATATTGTAATATATTACACTATACACTATAGTACACTGTACTCTGTTGCTTTATACTCTTTATACTCTATATTATTATTGCCTGCAGGTTGTCATTGCAGCCAATCAGGAGCCACGCCTGATCCTGCCTGTTTAATCAGTTGATCTTTACTTAACTATTAGGTATGGCTGTAATTTGGCAGGAATGAAGCCTATAGCCTCAATGATACTTTGTGGATAAGGCTGAAGACCCCTGTTATAGAATATACAATATACATAAACACTATATACCATGTAATATATTACAGTGCATCAATATATGCAATACATTTATTGTCTTAAAACAAAACCTCAATTATGACATAAATTAATATAATAGTCAATATCAAAGTATATATAACTTTATACCAGTTCCAAAGCTATCTAGATTTAACCGTATTAATTTATATCAATATTTATCTCACTTTGTACAGAAGTGTACTTGTATAAATTCATAACTAATTAGGTATTAATATATAGAGACACACAGCCTTCAAAACTTGGTCCAAAACACAATATTCCTCTCTTCCCAACATAACTCATCCTCTCCTGTTGTTCGAAATCAGCTGCTATACGACATTTCATCCTTTTATCACGTCGTAAATGTCTGAGTAATTGGTCTGTATACATTTTTCCCCTTTGTTAATCCTCTCTGAGTGTTCGACATTCTCTATACAAATAAAACTTATTATTAATATATGATTAAACCCACTCTGCACACTCTCCTCTTTGTGCACTGGAGGAAATATTAAAGGATACAACTTCCTTTTTAATCCTCCAAAAGCCCCTTAAAACCCTGCGACTGACCCCCCCCCCCCACCACCCCTTTCTTCATCCACCTAAAAACTAGAGAACTTCACATGCTTTTGTCGTTCAGTTTTATTGCGCTTCGCCCTGTTTGCTTTAGATAACAAATCTGCGAGTCGCCTTCGGGGGAAAGGGAGCATTACAAATTAATCCCGGGTTTAATAAGTCCAGGACTAAGCCAGGGTTTTTTTTTCTCCATTGGAGAGAAAGAGAGAGAGAGAGAGAGAGATACAGAAGGAGGAGGGGGTTGAAAAAGAAGAAAGGAAAGAAGAAGGCAAAGAAATATATTAAAGTCTGTGATCACAGCCAGCTTTTCTTGTTTGTCGTCCCCCCTCCTCCTCATCTCTCTCTCTCTCTCTCTTTCTCTCTCTCTCTCGCTCTGTCTCTCCCTTTGCGTTTAATCCTCTCCTCCATAATCCAATTTGTCTATCGAAGTTTTCGACCGGGCCGCAACCTGACGCCGAACCTCGTATCTCTGTGTGCCTTTAAAAAACAAACACACTCGAACATCCAACAGCAAAATGCTTGTGCTATTATTTGTTTAGTTGTGTACATTTTGGATGGAGACATGGACAAAACGGATGAAAAGGAGAAAAGTGTGAACACAGCACTTAGAGTATTAAAGCTATTCTGCAGCTGTCTTCATGAATTAATATCAGAATTAACATCACTTTACATCAGTCCTGGAGCTCTCTATATATCTGTGTATACCAAGGATTTTTTTTTTTTTTATAGGAAAAAAATCCAGTAGCAACTTATAATTTCAAAATTTCCATTTACATTAATGTCAGTTATGTAGGTGCCAATATTTATATGCCTTTACACTTTTAGTGTATCGATTAATATCAGCAATGTCTTTGTGTCTATATCAAGCGAACACCACTTATACTAGCTCTAAAGGTGTGTATAGCATTCTAAACTGTGCTGTTATGGGAAAATAATCAACGATGGAGTGGTGCAATGGCAGCTCTAATAAATAAATAAATAAATAAATAAATAGTTTTTTTTTTTTAATTAAAGAACAATACACCTTACTTTTTTTTATTTACCATTTATAGTTCAATTTAATGTCATGGACCATTCATGAAACAAGCTAGCTCCTGTTCTCACTTACGTCATAGCAGCTATAAATATATAGATATAAATATAACTTTTCTCTCTCCTGTGCTATGCTGATACTGGAGACTCCTTCCATGAATGTTAAATAAACATTTCCTTATAGAAAACCTCACCATATCAGCAACTGTCATCGTTCACGTCATGTCTCCGCCTCCTGTGTTTCCCCATGTGCTTATGTTTTCGTTCGTGTCATGTCTCCGCCTCCTCATTTCTCATTTGTTCATATGCATTGATGTCAGGTGTTTTTGATTTGGACATGTGATTGACATGTGTTTAAATACGCCGCTCCATTTCCGCTTCGGGGCGGAGTATTAGCTTTAGTTTAGTTTAGTTTAGTTTCCCTTCGCTCTTTTTCCGTGGTTTCCAGACCACCTTTCTAGCCTCGCGTTCTTGTTCCTTAGCTTGTAGTTAGTGGTTTCCAGACCACTGCCTAGCCTAGCGTATATTTCCCTGTGTTTTCAGGATTTTCTACCCGTTGTGGATTACTGTGTTTCTTTTTGGGGATTAATGTTACCTTTTTTGGATTACTGCCTCAATGGCCAAGTATACTATTATTTTGGGATTACTGTGACATTTCTGTTTATGGATTTATGTTCGATGGAGTCTTTTATGTTTGTTGATGTTTGAACTGTTCCTAATAAACTGACCACTTTCCCCTGCAAGTGCATCCTGCTTCCTTTACCCCACGGGTCATAACAGTGTGTGCATATATATATATATATATATATATATATATATATATATATATATATATATATATATATATATATATATATATGTATATATATATATATAATTAAAAGAAATTCCAACCTTAATTAACCAATTAATATAATTACAAATCAGTGCCTGGTTTAATACATCCAGCAGTTTTCCATCAACATTATCATTAAAAAGTATTTAAAAATATAATAAATCTAAAAAGAAGTTTGTTCTTAAACATTTAACAGAGATTAATAGCAATATCTACATCACTTTATGGAAATCAATTGAACTACACAGAGCTATATGACGAGTAAGAGCTGGTGTGTTTCAGGCACAACGTTAAATCCAAGCTGCAGCGTCTCTCCACCAGGGGAAAAAAAGCGCAGAGGGCAGATTAGACGGATTGATTTGATTACTCTGAGAGGTTGAGAGGGCTTTTTGGTGAACAGACGGACTTCAGAGCGTAGCCGCTTCCCCACAGAGACGAGCCATCAAGGTGGAACACACGCTACAATTATTAGATTAGGCCTTCCTATGGCACACACACACACACGCACACACACACACACACTGCACTGTGAAATGGGGCTGGTGCATACAGTGCACCTTAAAAAAAGAAGGATTCATTATAAATTTAGCTTTACTTTGAAATATTTGTCACAAATAAATTGAATTAACCACAAGATTAGTAGTCAGTCTTCGGTTTTACACCAGAGGCTAAAGTATCTAACGTGTAATGGACGTACATTTCATATTTGCAAAATCTTCTGTGTAAATTTCTGCCTCACATCACATCCAAATCTGTGGAAAATCTGCGTTAAATTTGAAACATTGCAAGTTCCTCCGAATATTACGGAGTTTGCTTGATTTTGCATTAATTTCTGCGAATGCAAAATTGCGAAATCCTGGAGGGACTGATTATCAGTAAATCTGACAAAGTCCAGGATGAGTGTCCTAGTAGGGAGGACATATATATTAGCAGGAACTCAGGACAGATCCTGACTTTAATCCCAGCATACATGGGTTTTTACACACACTACTTCACACACGCTACTTGTGAGTCACATCAAAGTGGATCGATGAAATGCTGCTTGAGATATTAAATATTTAATTATATAGTTCTTGTGTCGGTGTTTAACAGAACTGAAGACGCAGCGCTTCACTTTCTCAAGAGCCGAACAACATCAGGTCCTCAGAGAAAAAGAGAGAGAGAAGGAGCATAAGGTAGGGTCCAGGCTTAGTAGTGTGCTTTTCAGTAGCTCCTATTTTGCTCTCTCTCTCTCTCTCTCTCTCTCTCTCTCTCTCTCTCGGTCTCACACACAAATACACACCCAAACAAACACTCTACAAGCTGATGGCGAGAGCAGGAACAGAGGGTCGTATCAGAGCTCAATAATCTCAGAACAAAAGGCAAAACGGCCTGGCGGCGTTAAGAGTGTGTGATAGGTATGATCACCCGCCGCTCCCTTGCTCCCTAAAAAACAACCCCCACTCTCATCCGCACTCATCTTCCAGCGGCTGATCCTAATGACATCACTGCATCTCTCTTCCGAACGACCCTGTCCACGGGGGCTTCATTCAGATTCTGAGCTTCCGGTTTGGGTGTTTCAGCAGGTTATGGAATGGAAGGTTTTCTTCCTCGCACAAAACACACTTGTTGATCTCTTTATACAGCGATGATTAGGCCCAAGGCTTTTTCATGTGAAATATGATTTGTGGGTAAAGATGGAGGGGGGGAAAGCTGAACTCCCTGCTGGGAGACTTACTTTCTTATCTGCTGCGGAGGGAAAAGGAGGGAGGGCAGATTTCAAAAAAGAGAAAGCTGAAAGAAGAACTCATAGACCTGAGGTGAAAAGAAGGAGATATTCTCATTTACACAGCTTTATGTGATGAACAGCACGACGCCGGCCTCCACATAATGACCGAGAGACCTACAGCTACTCATTACACAAAGCAGAGAGAGAGAGAGAGAGAAAGAGAGACAGAGAGAGAGCGAGTGGCGATGGATGGATAGTGAACTGCAATGATAGACAGTTGAATATTATATTATTGGAGATTGGATGGATATTTAAGTGTATGTGTTTATGGATGGGTGGGTGGATGGATGGATGGATGGATGGATGATAAATTAGACTGATGAATGGATGGATGTCAAGTAGATAGATGGACAAGTGGATGGATGTCAAATGGTGAGTGAACGGATGTATCAGTGCATGGAATGATGCCTGGATGGATGGATGGATGGATGGATGGATGGATGGATTGACAGACAAATGGGTAGAAGGAAGGATAGGTGGCTGGATGATTAATTTAGTTGAAGAATGGATGGATGGATGAGTGGATGAATGGACAATCAAATGTATTGACATAGGATAGGTGGGGATTAGATGTATGGATAGATAGATGGACAGATAGATGGATAGACGGTTAGATGGTTGGAAGGATAGATACATGATAGATAGGTAGATGGGTGGGTAGATAAAACAGTCAAGAAGGTGAACAGATAGATGGAAGGTGAAGGAGATTTATAGATGTGTGGTTGAATGACAAGCGAGTTAATGGATTAATGGTTGGGTGGATGGATGGATGGACTGTAGCTGGATGGCTGATTGGTGGATGAATCTATGGATGGCCAAGAATTTGGATGGATAGATGGCTGGATGGATGGATGAACAAGTGGGTAGATGGACAATCAAGAAGGTGGATGGATAGTAAATGGCCAAGTGGATGGTTAGAAGGATGGATGGATGGATGGATGGATGGATGGATGGAAGTATCAGTGGGTGGATGGAAAAAATCTGAATTGGGGATGGATCTATGGATGTATAATCAGTGTACGGTAGGTGTAGATGAGTAAACAGGTGGATGGAAGGTTGCATGGACAATTGAGTAGATGGATGAAAGGACTGAGGAACAAATGATCATGTAGATGGATGGACTGATTGATAGATCGATTGATAACTACATAGGCAGATATTCAGTGGATGGATGGATGGATGGATAAATGGATATCAGAACAAGTAAGTGTATGAATAGATGAGTGCACTGACAGACGGAGGGGAAACTAGATAGATAAATAGACCCTGAATGTTCAGGTGGAATAAACATGAGGTTTGAGCTTCCTTTATTTCTAAACAAAAACAAAAAACAAACAAACCACTATTTAAAGTGTTCAATTCAAATTCAACACCTCCAGGTCTCACGTTACTTTCTTCATCAACTCAGGCCTTTTACTTCTGTCTCACACACACACACACACACACACACACACACACACACACACACACACACGACTACAAAAGCTCAATCCGCTCAGCCCCTCACAGAAAATCATTAAACTTCTTTAATTACTCTTTAAAAATCAGTGGCACTAAGTCACTAATGCTGCTCACACGTACGCCGCCGAAAAGAGCAACATTTCACAAACGATTACTCAAAGCCTCTGCTCTTAATCTCCTGAGAGAAAAAAAATCATACAAATAGGAGAAAAAGGAGAGAGAGAGAGAGAGAGAGAGAGAGAGAGAGAGAGAGAGAGAGAGAGAGAGAGAGAGAGACGCCCGTCTCCTTGTCCTGTTTCGCAGATGTCATCAGGCGAATGTGGGTGACGTTTTGAGGGGGGACATTTTGGAGATTTAGTCTGGACCGCTTTAGGGACGGAGCCTGACCAGAACCAGATGCTCTGCTGCTGACCGGCATTCAGAGCCGAACAATGCGGCGTGGCGAAGGGGGGGGGGGGGGGGAGGATGGAGAGAATAAATTAATCATTTCTTTTCTCTCTCTCTCTCACTCTTTCTTTCCTCTTTGATGGAATTAAGCTCTCCGGCGCTCCGTCTTGTGTGAATGCGTTTAACGTTTTCTTTTTTTTCTTCTTCTTCTTTCTTTCTTTCTTCGCTTCTGATGGGCAGTGTGGGGCCACCCAGAGGAGACCACGAGAAGGGGAGAGAGAGACAGAGAGAGAGAGAGAGAGAGAGGGGTAATCCCTCTGTGGTTTAGGGGCGTAGGACCCCCATCTCCAACCCCCCCTTCACATTATCCTCTCAAAACTTAGCTCTGTTTCATACCCCCGCACCTCTCTCTTTTTCTAAAGTGACTACATTTGCATAGAGCAACAATGCACGTTGCCACAGAGCAGATTAGCTGGCAATGGAGTGTGTTACCCTGATCTGTGTGTGTGTGCGTGTGTGTGTGTGTGTGTGTGTGTGTGAGAGAGAGAGAGAGAGAGAGAGAGAGAGAGAGAGAGAGAGAGAGATGAATGATTTAGGCCGTACAGCGGCACCTGCCAAACGTTACCCTATCCATTGGACATTCAGACACTTTTAAAAGAGCATATTACATGCTGTTACAGAGATCACTCTCTTTCCACGTGTGTGTGTGTGTGTGTGTGTGTGTGTGTGTGTGTGTGTGTGTGTGTGTGTGTGTGTGTGTGTGTGTGTGAGGGTGGGATTCTGAAAGTCCATCTGCTCACCAGTAAAGGATTTACAGTGGAGTGTTGACAAAACCACAGAAGAGGCCAGTGTGTGTGTGTGTGTGTGTGTGTGTGTGTGTGTGTGTGTGTGTGTGTGTGTGTCTGTTTAGACTGCTCACCTGGTGGTTTTTAAGACCTCGAACACACGAACTCTCCCACACTTAGCTCTTGCTACTACACATATATTCTAAACCAGTAGGTCTGGTAAATATTTGGGTGGTGGGTGTGACTCTTGTTCTCCATCAAAAAGTCAAACTTTTACATGTATTTGTATTTTTACAGAACTTTTGTGCGATCATTTCAAAAAGTATCCAGAATTTCATGCCTCCAGCTTACGTCTTAGAACATCATACAATTTGTAAGAAAAGCTACGAAAGTGTAGGCACAGGATCTTCCTTACGATTTTAATGTATCTGAAAATTTAACAAAGTCCAACCAAGTTTGTTCGAATTTGTGCACGTTTATTTATGAGCTCAGTCATACAATCATCCAATTTGTTTACATTCATACAGTAGTTTTTTTTTTTTTTTTTTTCCCAGCATGGCCTTGAAACAAACAACCACTAAAAAACCCACTATCTACAACAGATGTTTATTTATTTATTTATTTTTTAGATTAAAGTAAAGAAGAAC
This sequence comes from Cranoglanis bouderius, assembly GCA_023630585.1. Lineage (NCBI taxonomy): Eukaryota > Metazoa > Chordata > Actinopteri > Siluriformes > Cranoglanididae > Cranoglanis > Cranoglanis bouderius. The sequence goes on from CM042552.1 coordinate 3,552,544, forward strand.
CCAAAAAAAGGTGTATATTTTGTCCCAGAGGTTTTCTCAGTATGGTCTTGAAACAAAAATACAATAACTATATACTGATTACCCTGATTATAGTATATACTGATTATAATAAATAAATGCTAACTTTAAAAAAAAAACAGAACGCACTATGCGTTTTGTGTGGTGAACTGATAGGAAATGAAATTATACAAAGCTTTCTAAGCGTCAGAGCACGTCCAGCTTTTTCATTAGCGCAAATCAGAGCTAATATTACCAGCTGTTCATGATAGAGATATTCAACCTAACAACCTTCAATTATTGTAACTAAAAAAATGCCTGATGTGTTTTGAACTGCATTCGATTGACTTACAGTATTTTTATACAAAGTATTTAAGTCATGTGACTCTTTACATATTTGCAAGAGTAAGACCACACTGACTGCTGAAATTATTTTTTTTTTTAAATTTACTTATTGTTATATGTTTAATATGTTTAATGTATTTGGACTTAATGCATTTTTATTGATTCCTATTTCACTGCATAATGTGAGTTCGCCACTTAGTGAAAATGTTTCATGAAAAATATTAAAAGGGTTAGAAATTAAAGATGTGGGATGTGAATTCATAATCAAGGTGAAATGTGGATTCTGAGGATGTGTGTGTGTATCTGTGTGTTTGTGTGTGTGTGAGATTCCCCAAGGCGAGTGTGAAGACAAATCAGTGTTGTGTCATATTACCCTTGCGAATCCCCCCTCCACACACACACACACACACACACACACACACACACACACACACACACACACACACACATACCCACACACATTTACTTAATGAATTAATCTCATACTAATGGCACTACTGCTAATGCTATTAGAAGATTCACCTTACACTGCAGTACACCGGGAATATCAGCAATTCCACCTGGGAATTTCCCTCTTCCGGAGATCATTAGTGTGATGAAAGAACAAACCGGCTGCATAAAAACAGCCCACGTTTCCATTTAGCTGAAGAAGAAAACGATATTAACGGGGTTATGAACTAGATGGTCTCGTCCTGCTGAGAAAACAAAACAAAACAAACAATAGACACCATCACAGAAATTCTAATGGCTTCCACTACAAATACCATTACAAACCATCAGCTGTTAACCATTAAAACCATTACCATTATTGGTCTTTAATGGTATCCACTAGACATAACATGCCACCAATAGAAAAGCAACAAATTACCAGTAGAGACCCACAGGGACCATTACAGTTTTCATTAGAACCAATACAATCCACATTATATAACCATTTAAACCATTACAAATTCTATGAGAGTTTCTATTTTTTTTTTTTTTTTTTTCAGCAGGGAGGTTATGCAAATTTGTAGCAGTTCATGGTAACTGATATAAAGTGTTAGAAATATATAAGATTATTCAGCTATGTCAGTTTTATCTGAACAAATACGTACACATTGTTAATGAGAGCAGGTTAAAATGTGAAGCAATCGTGAGTCGAGCATTTGTATGGAGTTTAAGTTTGTTAACTCGATCTAAAACAGCATGAATTAAAAATGAAACAGCTCAAAATAAACCATATATTCAGTCAGATTTGTAGTAACTGTAACAAACCAGAGTGGTTTTGTCTCTTTTTATAATAACAAAGCTATAAGAAAAGCTCTGATCCCTTAAATAACCATAGTTATGCTACATTTTGTAATTCTGCTGCTATTTTACTCTAAACGATTTAAAAACATCTAATTGCTAGCCAATCATCCACTTTTAAAAATGTCCTCATCAGGACTATCTGATCTGATATCGATCTGTTGTTTTCACCAGCAGGCGAATGTGTCAGGCCCAAACATGACGATATGAGGAAGAAGACAAAAGATGACATCAAAAAAGGGGAAAAAAACAAAAAACAAAACACCACCACAACTTGTGGAGAAAAGTTCCAGATCTGAGTCTGGAGGGCGAGCAGGAGACCGGGTAATCACTCGGCACTGATAACAAGCATCCCGCTGTCGTTTGCATCAGAATAGAGTCGCTACATAGCTAGCATTCAGATGCACGGTCAGGCTCGCAGTCACATTTTTACTAACATAGCCAATGTTCTGTTATTAGTAAGAAGAAAAGCATGTTAACTTAGCAAGAACCTGAATATTGCTAGTTAGCACTGCTAATTTTTTAAATGTAAGTCTGCATGACTGGGTGGTAACAGACATACCATAGCTTTCAGCTATCATTAGCAGTGTTTGGATGAATAATCCCTTAATGATACTGTAATGACTCTGTTTTCCTCAGGACGTCCTGTGAGGTAGGCTAACTACTTCATCTGTTTTGGAGAGAGAGAGCGAGAGACAGACAGAGTGAGGAAAGCCAGGTGTGGGAAGGAGGAAGGAAAAGTAGCGTTAATTACGCTATCTGCTAAAATGGTGTCAATTGGTATCAATACACAGATTTGAGGGCTAGCAGTTGTTTGATTAGCATACCAAGCTGCAAGGTATTAATAACAGATTAAATCCAGTCATAGTTTAAACGTGAAAATGTTTAAAAATAATACTAATTTAAACAATGAAGCTCGGCTACACGGCAGAACATATTTAGGATTCCTTGGGCAGCTCAAACTGAAATAAACAAAAAATTAAGTGTAGCCATTTTCTGACCATTTGAAACCACTGAGAATTTAAGACCTCTGGTGGCAGTTTGTACTTTGTGCATGTGGATTTATTGAGCTAGCACATTAGCTAGCTAGTTTTGTTTGGGCATATTAGGCAAATTAGCTAGTCACATTTGTTTTGGAATATTTCCTAACTTTAGCTAGCTAGCTAAACAATCTAATGTTAGCTAGCTCAGGCGTGTTCTTTAATCTTAGCTAGCATGTTGGCGTTATTGAAAAGATCATAAATATGAGTTTCTAACCTAAAAGTTGCACACAAATGTCTCTTCAATTTGTGAAGTTGGGAGAGCTTCAGAAATCAATGTTTCTGATTTGTTACTAATCTTCACCCTGTCGTTATTCACTGATTAACACGGTGAATTTTTTTTACAATATTAGAAAATATACAGTACCATAATCAGGCTAGCTAGCTAGCTAACCAGGAAGTGTTTATATGACTGGAAAAAAAAAAAAAAAAACTTTATAAATAATTTTACTAGTTGGAAATAAACCCAGCCAAAAAAAAAAAGCTACTATATTCTCCTAGATTAGCATGTTGGCTTTGTTTGGGCATATTATCTAAAAATAGCTAATTAGCTATGTTTTGGAATATTCTCTAACATTAGCTGGCTAGCTTTTTGTGAACATTCTCTTCCATTAGTTAGCCTGCTTTTTTGCAGACATTCCCGAACATTAGCTAGCTAGCATGCTTTGGGTATATTATCTAACATTAGCTAGCTTGTTTTGTTTGAGAACACTTTCTAACATTAGTTAGCTAGCTTTTTTTTTTTTGGCACATTCTCTAACATTAGTTAGCTAGGGAATATTCTTTTAATGTTCACTGGCTAGTTTGGGGATATGCTGCCTTCATGTGCTAGTTTGGACCTAAAAGTTATACATGAACATCTCTTCAAGTTGTAATTACAAGAGGGGGCTTCAAGAATAAATCAGTTTCTGACCTGTTGCTAACAGTTTAATTCCAGAGAAAGTAAAGTTTCAAAGTTTGATGAGACATAATTCCTAAAAGTACATATGAATATAAATATATATGCTAACAGTGCACTCGAATCCGAACACTTATATACATCATAGCGACTTTTCAAGAGGTGGTATTTCCTCACATTAGCTAGTTTTGTTTATGAATACACATTTACAGCTAGTCAGATGTAATATTATGGGATGTTGGGCTTATGGGTCTTATGGGATCTCCTGCTAATCTAAGATAGTGTGTTGTGTTTTGAAATAAACCGCTTTATGAGTGAAATGATCATTCAGGTGTTCCACATGTTTGGGGCTTTTGCTAGAAGTGCAGCGTCATCAGAGCATAAGGTTTTAAACAAATGCACGTCCGCCCCCTGCCCTTTAAAATAAAAAGACCAACACCCCAAAAAATACCTTCTGCTGTCCGTCCCCCACACTCTTACCACCTGCTCTTTTAGCGCACACACACACACACACACACACACACACACACACACACACACACACACACACACACACACACACACACACAGTGCATTCTTTATCTCCAGATTTCCAGACAATGCCCAAGGGATACTGATGCCTAATCCTCCTGATCCCTCTCTTTCTCCTTCTCTCTCTCTCTCTCTCTCTCTCTCACCCACCCGCTCACGTCCCCCATCGTCACCAAGTCCTTATAGTTGAAATATCGATATAAAATAAAGGTGGTGTTGTCACACTGAACACCTAGTAAATAAAAAAAAAAAACACGACCCAGGCAGGGAATAGAAGTATCCTAAACAGGAAGTATGCTATGTATCCTATGGTGTTGATATATGTGCTTTGACATGCAGACATTTTATTTTCTTCGGCTGCAAATATAAAAGTTCATCTTGTAGATATTATAACGCATCGTTTATACCCGTGACTCTCAAACGCTAAACTGTTAAACAATTAAGCAGACAAAAGGTTTTTACAAAAATAAGGCCATAAGTCTCTGCTTCCTCCGAACTCACACCATCTTTTTTCTGGGATTGAAGGATTTGCGCATTACGCTCTTAACTCATTTGTTTCGAGGCCTAACTCCTGAAAGATTATACGAGTTATCCCATTTGAGTTAGTTAAAAACCGCCATTCTTGTGTGTTGTGTGTTTGTAAGCTTAAGAACAGAGCGGGTCAATGAGACCAGGCCGCTGCTTTACAAGGCCAAGCCCACAGCGAAGCTCTGATGTGTTATTGTAATGAACCATAAGCTCCTTTGGCTGTGCGCTCCCTAAAGAACTTGGCCGATAATATACTTAAGGCAGGACGCGCAGAGACGTTGAACATGCCGCTCACGTAGCGAAGGCTTAAAGTGGCCTATTCGAGGTCTGAAACCCCACAGACTGACAATGAGAGCAGGCGGCCGTTAGTGTTACTTGCATATGTCACTTTGCCCTTCACATCGTCCCTAGGTTTAGCAACATTTGCTCTGTTTGGCGCTGAAAGACTTTATGACTTAATGGAAATGCATAATAATGTTGGACTTCATTCAGTGCTACCTCATATTAGCTATAGCAAATTTAACCAACAGTGTCTGTAAGCACTTTATCCAGGTCAGGGATGTGGTGGGTCTGGAGCATATTCCAGGAACACAGGGAGCGAGTTGGGAGTGCACCCTGGATGGGACACCATCATAGGGCACCATGCAAATTCACTCCTAGGGACAATTTAGCGTAGACAATCCACTTACTGGCATGTTTTTGGGATGGTGGAAAGAACCTGGAGGAAGTCCACGCAGTCATTGGGAGAACATGTTCAGAAACTCCTCAAACCCCAGAGTACTGGGTTGCCAGGTCTCAACAAAATGTCCAAGATAACTACATTTCAGTGATCTGAAACCAGCCTAAAAACGTTTATGCATTGGGAAAGGGAGAAGTTTGTCTTTTTCTGCTTTTTCTCAGTCTTTGCATGTGGAAACAAGTTCATCATGGTACACATGCATTTTTGATTTGCAATATCTTCAATACACCTTTTTTGTCGTAATCCCCCTTCCCCTCTCCCAATCTCTGATGTATATTTGGTTGTGTACATCATACACAAAATGTCTGTACTTACACTTTCCCATTGTTTGTTGAAACTGATTAGATTCCTTCCTGCTTATTTGCTTTGAAGCAAGGTCTTGGTGGACACAGACTATTTTTTAAACGAGCCCCCCCCCCCCCCCCCCAAAAAAAAAAAAAATTTCCTGTGGACTTATTTTCTCCACCTGCCAACCTGTTCCAAAACTAGCCCAATTTGGCAGAAAAAAAAAAAACAAGACCCATGGCGTCCCTGCATGGAGCTGTGATGTAGCAACACTACCCACTGCACCACCATGCTGTGTAATGTCTTTAAAATAGGTTTGCCATTTGGTCCGAAGATGAAACTGGCGATGGAGGCTCAGTGCTTAAGCCTTTGGGGTACTGTTCAAATCCTGGGACTGTCAGTTGTAAATTGCCTTGGATAAAAGCATCTACCAAATGTGAACGTAAACTTTGTCATGTTGCAATGAATTCTGGGTCTGAAGTCCACTGTCCTGCTGACTCGGTTCCTCGACTGATGTAACAAATTTCACTTGAGCTAAAGTACAGTAAGTAATGGAGTAATGGAGTGGCTGTAAAGATGGTGTCAGGATTCCTCCTAAGGGGAAACGGCAAGGGCATGTCGACAAAGGCTTCTTATTGAAACAGGGCACTAGAAATAGAATTTACACCTTAGAAAAGCCAAATTTATCCACACTCATGTGTGATGGTGGAATCCCCTCCCCTGTCACAACAGCAATTAACCTTCCTAATCAGCAGGGTTAATTATCACCTGTTTATCAATGTAAATATTAATCAGCCGAATAACCCCGGGGCACGTGTAAAGAAATGTGTGTGTGTGTGTGTGTGTGTGTGTGTGTGTGTGTGTGTGTGTGTGTGTGTGTGTGTGTGTGTGTGGTGGAAATACTGAGCAGTAATACATGAACACACACACACACACACACACACACACACACACACATACACACAGACACATGACACGCTGTTTGTCTTCCACACAACTTCTACACTCAAACCACAGAAGCCGCAGAAGTAGAGCACTCTTGACATTAATGGAGACGGATGAGTGTGTAACCACGATTAAACCAGCGCACCAGAAAAGGACTCCTTATTGTCGATGAGGTCATTAGTGCATGTCAGTTCCAGTCAAACTGCCAACAGTCACAGTTAATTAACGCCAGATAACAAGATGTTTCCATTCACACCTTCTCCTTCAGCCGTGAAAGGGACACCAAGGGTGAACCAAGGGGGCTAATATAATTATTAAAAATAACACTTAACACTTGTCACAGTCTCGTCTACCATTTTGGGAGATTCTAAAATGATGTGAGGGAAAAGTGATATAAATGTAAATGCCTGTGTGTTGTGTGTGTGTGTGTGTGTGTGTGTGTGTGTGTGTGTGTGTGTTTGAAAATGAAACGGTAGTATGTCAGAAAGCATTTCGAAATTAATTAAAAGACCTTCAGATCACGGAAATGTCATTTTGAGTAACATATAGTTGAGCAGTACTACGTCACATAGCTATACTACTTGAAAATCACACTGTACAAATTACACACCAGTGAAAACTTTTTCAAAATGACGCTATTACTGTATACTGTTAGTATTATATGATATAATTCTGTTTTTCTCTCCTGCTTTGCTTCTCGCATGTTTTCCATTTATCATTTTCTTTCACGATTTATATATTTTTAAGTCTTATTAAACACAGCTGGCATACTGTGACTTTGAGAGTGCTTTTTTATTATTTTGATTCATGTATTAACGGACAGTGGAATAGCACTGACTATCAGCTGCTAAATATATCCCTGCAAAAATAAGAAAATTCAGATAATGCTAAACCAATCCGGTTGCTCGTCTCAATCTGGGCCCTCTTGGCCATTGAATGTGTTGTTAATTCTTTTGGAAAGCCCAACAAACACCCCCAATTGTCTCTTGGCCATTTTTCCGCCTGCCCCCTGCCCCTCCCTGGCCATACCCCCTCCTGTCCGCCGGCCCAAAGCAATTTAGCCATATCTCTCCTGGCTAACAATCCCCAACTGAGATAACTAATTAGCTACATTTCTGCCATTTCCATCTTAATGGTTTGTTTGCGGCCATTGTTTGGGTGACACAATGGGAAGCAAATGCAAATGGAGGAGACCCAGGAGCACTCAGTTTGAGAGGGGGACCATACACTGGCTTACACCCCCCAGGAGAGAGAGAGAAAGAGAGAGAGAGAGAGAGAGAGAGAGAGAGAGAGAGAGAGAGAATGTATGTATGTGTTCACTTAAGTCACTCAGTGAGAGAGAGAAAAGACAGCAACATTCAAAACAGAGGGGGCTTAATACCACTCCTTGAGGTACACCACTCTGCAGGGTGGAGCTCCTACACACTTGGCTCATATTGAGCTGCTTCTGAAAGCCTTCATTAACTGGATCAATCATGTCAGAGATCTTAACTTTGGAGAGCTGTATTATTTTAAAAGTGCAGTGGCCAGTAAGTGCAAAACACATAAACAAACCAAAAAAATGTAACAGCAAAACGGGAAACGCAACAGTAACCTCTGAAACATGACAGCATTAACTCAAAACAGAAAGTGTAGGTCCTTATTGAACATCACATGCTCGTTGCTGATTGGCTACAGCGCATCTAACTCTGAGAGATGGTGGAAACCGGAGAGCTGGAGGACATTTACAGTAAGAGGAAATATGAGCTATAACTATCATATAACTATAACTATCAACTTCAGAATCAGAATAAAGAATCACTCTTCACCATAATAACAAAGTAACTTCCCAACTCGTTTTCGCTGGACTAGCTAGATGTGATGTTCATTAAGGACCTCATGTTTCCATCAATTTTACTTACATATTGCAAGCAATAAAATGAGATTGCTTTAAGAACAATGCATACAAGTTTCAGCCTCTTTCCACCCATAAAACCATTGTGATCAAATGCTTTTACATAACCTCATTTTATATTTGAGTCCGTACAGGATTTCGCAGAGTTTTTTTTTTTGTTTTGTGATTGCTGCGGCCAAAGATGTTTGATTTTTGCTGCGCCTTTTTAAAAAAAAAATTTGCGATGAAATCTACTTGAATTGGCGAAATCGCAATTGCACTGAATTGTTTTGCACCGTCTTTCGCAGTGATGTTTGCTGGTAAATGAGACCCTTTAGCTGTGCTGAATGCAAATCAAAGAGGGCTTTGACTGAATGCGTGTTGTGATGGCATCACATGACGCGTCTCGGCCTAAATCTGTGGAAAATCTGCGGTAATTTTGAAAAATTGCAAGCTCCTCCGAATATTGCAGAGTTTGCTTGATTTTGCGTTTATCCTGGAGGGACTGATAATTGCGTAATCATTTTTCTTTATCGAAAAAGTATTTCTCAAAAACCAGTAAAGATACAGACAAAAAATAAAGAAGCTGTCTATGATATTCCAAAAAACACTAATATGGCCAATAACAGGATCGTTCAGACTGGATTAACTCTCTTGAGGCACTTGTATGATAAGTTCACCATAAATTGTGTGTTTGGAGTATATAGAAGGTTTGTGTGTGTGTGTGTGTGTGTGTGTGTGTGTGTGTGTGTGTGTGTGTGTGTGCGTGCACAAGTTTGAAGCACTGACTCTCTCTGAAACGATGCAGAAATGGGGAATGCGGGGAATGCTGACTACGCTACTAATCCCTAATCCCTGCTGAGTGCAGGAGCTCAGACAGGTACTCTTTCCCTCACTGCCTCCGTGTAAGTGTGTGTGTGTGTGTGTGTGTGTGTGTGTGTGTGTGTGTGTGTGTGGTAAAGAAAGAGAGTGGGCTCAGGTAGTCAGTAGGCCGAGGTGTGTGGTGTGGTGGGACAATGAGCCCCGGTTCTATATATTTATACAGAAAGGAATCCTTAGAGTTTTGTAGTTCTCCAGAGAAGATGTAAAGATTTCTGGGAGCTATACATTGTAGTTTATTTAGTTCATCATTCTCAGAGAGAGAGAGAGAGAGAGAGAGAGAGAGAGCATCATTTGGGCTTAATACCACTTTATGAGGCACACCCTTCTGCAGGGTGAAGTTTCAACATATATGATTCTGCAGCTCTTTGCGGTTCAGCAACAAATCCAAACCCCGGGCTACCTCTATCCTGCACAAGTCTGTGTCAGTTTCCCATCATGTAACTCTACCTGTGAAAGTAGGAGGAGTTTTGATGGAGGTTGACGGTTGATTAGTGATGTGCAGAGTAGTATAATACTAATTGAAATTCAGAAATGATACCAGACACACATTATTCTAGGTTAAAAATGAGAGCTATGTGTCTCACAAAACTGAAACAACACTACAGAAGATTGTTGTGCTGGTAAAGAAGCGACTCCACCAGAGGCGATGGGGGATTGGACTATTTTTTAGCTCCATCCATATGTCTCATCTCGGCTCGGCTCACATGGTACCTGGGCAAGAAGGGGAACCAAACACAGCACGGGTGCTGAGATATGGCTTGCTTTGCAGTGGAAATAGTGACAGAAAAGATGCCATGTTGCCAGGCTGACCTGCTCCAGTGGATAAGCATTACTAATATTTAAATACTACTGAATATCCTAATGAACTGAATCAGGATTGAAAGTAAACGATCCGTCTGTATTTCCTAGAATAATCTTCCCTCACTTTCAGTAAGAGCTTTATCCTGGACAGGGTTGCATTGGTTCTGGAGCCTGTCTCGAGAAAACTAGACGTGAGGTGGGAACACACCCTGGATGGGATGCCAGAATCACAGGGCACCATGCACATACACGTTCACGCTCACACACTCATTCACACCAAGGACAGTGGGAGGAAACCGGAGAACCCGGAAGAAACCCACATGGAAATTCGACACTGAGAGTAACTTGAGCACAGGATTGAACCGAGAACCCTGGAGCTGTAAGGCAAAGCAACACTACCTGCTGTTCCAGCCTAGAAAAATCTTGTTTGTTTTATTTACTCACTGCAAATATGGTCCTCTATTCTTAATCAAACATTAACTGATCTAAATGGCCAATCTCAAAAAGCATGGTTGACCCCTACATTTATGAGAGTGTATATATGTGTGTGTGTTCTCTCATCTCACCTATTCCATGACTTTAACCAGAGCTGTCTCCTTTCTTCTTGGCCAATCATCTCGCATTCCTTACTCTCCCAATCTCACTCCATCTCCATCATGTGTCATGTGCTCTTTTTTCCTCCACGCTGCACTTGAGGAATGGATCGGGAGAACGCAAAGGCGCCGAGGATCTGCTTTCTGTTGGAGGGTCAAAACAGAAGGGTACTAATGAGGAAGCTTGACCACTGACTGTTGGAGGTCCGGGCCGCTTGACTGTGGGTTTTTTTTTTTTTTTTGACATGGCTGTTGGTCTCTCTGTGAAGAACTTGGCATTGGATTATGAAAGCCACCCAAGAGGAGAAAGAGAGCGAAGAGTAAACCAATTAGCAGTGTACCTCCATGAGCTAAGAAGTGAAGGAGGGAGAGACCGAGAGTCCTAATGAGTAGCTCAAGGTCAACTCAAACGGACACACACATTCAGGAAGACAATACTGACTACAAAAAACAGACACATTAATATAAAGTCCAACGTGAGCGTTTTTTAATGAATGCAACATAATTACACTCAGTGACTCAATTTTTATCACAAGGAGCAAATTAACTGCTTCCTGCCGCCCTCTGTTGGTCAAATTCAATAATGCACACACAAACGCACTATAGCCAAGAGGTGAAGTACTGTACAACACCCTTCAACGAAAATGTGTTTAAGATGCTGAGGTGACTGTGTGAAAACGTATACACACGTTTCATAAAGCTAAATTGTCGGCTTCATTCACCTGTTAGCCTTAGCCGTAGCTCTTGTATATAGTGTATAGCTAACGAAGCGAGCATCTTTCCATTCAGACACTAAAACATTTCTCTTGGCTGATTGACTACATTTAAGGTAACAGGAACATTGTGCAAGTTTGATTGTACTACAAACTACTCTTTTGATCATAAAGCTAGCCCATTAGCATGGTGGTGTCCCTTAAAATCAAAGGATGATCAGATCTGATGAACTGTACAACCCATTTGTATTACATAAGATAACAGTTAAATTGTAAGAAAAATCCATGACCTGTAACCTCAACCTATCAGGATTTTTTGATAAGAGTTACACAGTCTTATGAATTTAGTATATGAGAGACCATGCTGAGTCGTTGTTGTTGTTTTTTTTGCTGTTTTTTTTTTTTTTTTTTAATTTTGTCGTACATACTGTATAGCACTATACTGAGAGCATGTCTTTTAAACTCCCATCCTGCAATAAACTTCCAGCCGGCTCACTCAATCTCATCATCAAATGGCTCGACTTTAATCGAATTAAAGCGATCAGCCTGTTCCTTTTATTGAAGCTGCCGCAGACCCAAATACAATAGTGTTGAGCAGACTCTTTCCACTTTCCCTTCATCCCTCTCTCCATCCTTGCTTTTTTTCCCCTTCTTCCTTCCTCCACATGATCTTTTCTCAGGAGATGGAGACGCTGAGCTCCTCTGATAACTACACCTCATTTACACACAGAGAGAAAAGACCTCTAACAGTAGATCTCCATACAGTATATTTTCCTCAGTTGTGGATCGAGACACATCTGAATGAAATCCGTCTACTTCCATTGGGCAAAACTGTGCAAAAGTGATAGAAATTCAAATAAGCAATTGCAATTTTGGTTGAAGTGCATACAAATAAATGTGAAAGATAAGCTACCATCCCTTAATCAAGCTTCTCCAAATTCTTTAAACAATTTCTACCCCATTTTCTTACAGTTCATTCTTTCATCTTCGGTAAGTGTTTTAATCCTGGTCAGGGTCGCGGTAGATCCTGAGCTAATCCCGGGAATACTGGATGTGAGGTGGAAATACTCCTTGGATGGGATTCCAGTCCATTGCGGTACGCCATGCACACTTATTCACACCTAGAGGAAATTTAGCATAGTCAGTCCACCTAGTGGCACCTAACAGTTTTGGAGATGTTGGAGAAAACTGGAGGACCCAGGACATAACCCATGGTGACATGGGGAGAACATACAAAAGTTCACATGGACAGTAATCTGAGCCTCAGGATAGAACCAGGGATGCTGGAGCTGTGAGGTCAATGCTAACTGCTACACAGCAGATAATTGCACTCGGAGGAGATGCTAACTGTTAACACAAGTTAACAGACGCCCTCAATTGGTTAGCATGGCTCTGATTGAGAGAGGAGAGATGAATGGTATACCTCCCAGCCAATGAGCAGGATGGTTCTGGATGATTCTGGATTGACTGTGGAGTCATCTGGATTCAAACTCCCAGTAGTATGCTGAGTTCCTAAAATCATTGTGCCTCTTGGACCATGTTATGTAGCCATGTTATATTCTGTGCTTGTACTGATTGGACTGAGAATTCCATCCATCCATTTTCTGTACCGCTTATCCTACAAAGGGCCGCAGAGGAGCCTGGAGCCTATCCTAGGGGACTCAGGGCACAAGGTGAGGGGACACCCTGGACAGGGTGCCAACCCATCGTAGGTCACAATCGCGCACCCATTCACACACTACGGACAATTTAAAGATGCCAATCAGCCTACAATGCACATCTCTGGCCTGGGGGAGGAAACCAGAGCACCTGGAGGCAACCCCAGAAGCACAGGGAGAACATGCAAACTCTGCACACACAGGGCGGAAGCAGGATTCAAACCTCCCAGCAACTGAGAATTGCTGATTGAAATGCATTCATTCGTTCGATTTCCTTCCTCTTGTCCTGGTCAGGGCTGGCAACAGGATGCAGAGGTCAGTCCAGACTTCTCTAGCCCTAGCCACAGTTTCCAGCTCTCGATCCCCAGACATTTCCAATCCTAGGGGACCATGGGGTTCCTTGTCAGGTGCGCAAACCACCTCCCCTGACTCCTCTCAATTCGGAGAACCAGCAGTTCTGTCAAGCTCCTCACCATGTCACAGAGAGTTAGCGCCTTATTGTACAATGTTAACATGTTCTGCATCTTGACATGGAATATACCATAAAACCAGAAGGTCACATTGTTGTCCAGAGTCTGTGGTTTGTCTTTGGTGCTTCATGTCCCTGCAGAACACAGAACTGACATTCTTACAGTCCAATATGACGACTGTAGGGTGTATAGGTACAAATCTGTGTGTGACTGTGACTGGTCTGCAAAATCAACAAACACTGGAACTGGAGCTGTGAGAGCTAAAATGTACAGGAACCAGCTGAAGACACTGGTAGAATGCTTACCTGACAGGATTGGTGTCGAGAGGAGGTGTAACCAAGTATTAGGACAGAAATGACACATATGACACATATGACAATAAATGACACATTGTTTTTTGTTGTTGTCTGGGAGCATATCATGAAGGTACCGTACATCCACTGAGCCGAGGCCTTCATGCTGGGGTAAAGGGGAAAGACAACTTGTAAAACACTTTGTAGCAAACAAGCTTGTCTGTAGACTTTATGTACTACACAAATACAGGAACAATGCACTTAGAGTATGTGTTATTACCATAAAATTACAATCTACTTCATTGTGCACCCTACTGGTCCTTCCTGTTTTTTTGTCTGGCGTTATCTAGTTTATCTTTGCCCACTGAGCTACAAGGCTAACACAGCTAACACGTACTGAAAGTGCATCTCAAAAAATTGGAATATTGTGGAAAAGTTCATTTTTTTCAGTAATTTAGTTCAAAAAGTGGTACTTTCATATATTCTAGATTCATTAAACAAAGTGAAATATTTCAATCCTTTTTTGTTTTAATCTTGATGATTACGGCTCACAGCTCATGGAAATGAGATACTGGAAAAATCCAGTATTTCAGAAATATTAGAATAAAGAATTTATAATACAGCAATGTCGACCTGAGAAGACTCTAATCAGCTAATTAACTCAAAACACCGTTGCTCAGTGGTTCAAAGTCAGATGAAAGTAAATGTTGCATTTCATTTGGAAATCAAGGTCCCAGAGTCTGGAGGAAGGGTGGAGAGGCACAGAATCCAAGTTGCTTGAAGTCCAGTGTGAAGTTTCCACAGTCAGTGATGATTTGGGGTGCCATGTCATCTGCTGGTGTCGGTCCATTGTGTTTTCTCGAGTCGAGAGTCGATGCAGCGTCTACCAGGAGATTTTAGAGCACTTCATGCTTCCATCTGCTGACAAGCTTTATGGAGATGCTGATTTCCTTTTTCAGCAGGACTTGGCCCCTCCCACAGAGCCAAAACTACTAGTAACTGGTTTGCTGACCATGGTGTTACTGTGCTTGATCGGCCAGCCGACTCACCTGACCTGAATTTTGTCAAGAGGAAGATGAGACACCAGACCCAACAATACAGACGAGCTGAAGGCCGATATCAACGCAACCTGGGCTTCCATAACACCTCAGCAGTGCCACAGGCTGATCGCCTCCATGCCACGCCACACTGATGTAGTAATTCATGCAAAAGAAGCCCCGACCAAGTATCGAGTGCATAAATGAACATACTTTTCAGAAGGTCGAAATTTTTGTATTATAAATTCTTTATTCTAATATTTTGAGATACTGGATTTTTGATTTCCATGAGCCGTCAGTCGTAATCATCAACATAAAAAAAAAGGCTTGAAATATTCCACTTTATGTGTAATGAATCTAAAATATATGAAAGTTCCACTTTTTGAATTAAATTACGGAAAAAAATAACTTTTCCACGATATTCCATTTTTTTTTTAGATGCACCTGTGTATATATATATATATAGTATATATACTTAAAAAATGATATTTTTGGCTTGCTCATCTCATTTTGTATATGAACAGTTCTCTCACAATTTTGCATCACTTCCAGCTTTCTGGAACAAGTCTACTTTTAAAACTTTGGAGGCGGACCTTTAGTGGTGGCAGAGCGGTAACAGATTGCGTTGAGGAAATCACTGCTTTTGGTTGTCCATGATCGTTGTCCTTCGATTCTTCGAGTGAAGTTTTGTTCGTCTTTACAGATTACAGTAAATCCCACTGCGTCCTAAACCAGCATCCTTACAGAAATTTCCTGAAGGACCAGTTAACTAATTTAATTCCCGCAGGCAGGAAGTCTCAGCGCTCTCATGTTTATATGACAGACGTGAATAAGTGAATAAGCAGTGAGGGGATCGGATGCCCCGCCTCGGCCGCTCTCTTTAGTCGCACATGAAAGAGGGACGCGAACTCGCCGCCAATTTCGTTTTTCATTCAGAAGGCCGGATTCTGTTCAGTGTACGAGGACCGCTAATTAAAAAGTGCTAACGGCTAGCGTGGCGGAGGGGAGAAGGGTGAAAAGCAAACCCCCTTTGGGATGGAGGGGCTTAATCAAGACCTTACATACACACACACACACACACACACTGATCCTAGGCCTCGGGACGTGGATTGATCTTTCGGGTGGGTTACAGGGAGAGGTTTGAGTTCGACTTCTCCCACTAAGCTGGAGGGCCACACACCTGTGTGTGAGTATGTGTGTGTGTGTGTGTGTGTGTGTGTGTGTGTGTGTGTGTGTGTGTGTGTGTGTGAAGCACCGCTAAGCCCAGATTAAGCTAAAGTTACCCGTCTCTCTCCCTTCTTGCCATGTCATTCAAACCCGCGATAGCCCGGCAACCACGCGGCCCACACAAAGCCCCCTTTCCACTGCCCTCATCAGTGCCATTAGCTCTCAGACATCAAACACAGAGGATTATGGGATTGCCAGAGGTCCCTGAGGGAGGGGGGAAGGAGGACAAAATGGATTCTTCCGGGGGACTCCCTTAACGCTGGAAGGCTTTCTCTCGGGAGATTACGCTACAATTTGTTTCCCTTTTTTCCGCCATTTTGTGAGCTGCATGCTCTCTCTCTCTCTCTCTCTCTCTCTCCCTCTCTCTCTCTCTCTCTCTGTGCGGTGGCTGTACTGTAATCCCGGCCGTGCGGCAGATTACATTCGGCTTTGTCAACATGGCTAATACCTAACAGCCGGGGAATCGCCAAGTTCTTAAGGCACTTAACACGTTAAGAGGGTGCTATCGTGTGTGTGTGTGTGTATGTGTGTGTGTGTGTGTGTGTGTGTGTGTGTGTGTGTGTGTGTGTGTGTGTGTGAGAGAGCATGCCGACACACAGTCAAGAGCATGTCAAAAACCAGCCACACACCGAGTGTATTCTGACTTTACGCTTTGATCATGGACCAGTTTCATAAGAAATATGAAGCGAACTTCGTTCATGCTAATAAAACACAGCCCTAGCGTTTAACATTTTAGCCACACAGCTAGCTGAGATGTGTATTAACTATACGAATGAATAATAATGCACTTCCGAGCTAGCCCAGTTCTGAGGGAACACCATGCGTTGTCTACAAAGCTAATTTTAAACTTTTTTTGGGAGGCGGACAAAATTTTTAAAACGGCCGGCGCTAATTTCCCGAAGTTTAGTACGTTGAAAGGAATGTGTAATCAGCCGCACTTTCTTCCACCATTTTTTTGCACGATTCATACATATTATGACAGAAAGTAGAGAACTTTGAGTGTTGCCGAGTGCACGGTGCTTAAACTGCTTGAATCCATGATGGTTTCTCAGGAGCCGTCCCATCAGATTTGATATACTCCATCTCTGTGCTCATCTGTAAGTGGATCTCTAGTGATGATTCTATTACTAGAAAAACATGGCCGCCACTGCTTTCAGCAGACATTTGACATGGTCAGAGGCATAGCTACAGGACAGGCAAGGAAGGCAATAGACCGCTTACATTCAGTGTTATGACAAATTTCCAGCAGCGTTGTTTACATTTATCAGTACAGTGAGACCGTGAATTGTCCACTGGGTATTTTTTTTAATCTAAT
>CM042552.1:3575000-3690000 GCA_023630585.1 Cranoglanis bouderius
GATCAGTCCTTAACTCACTTTGGTTTGGTTTGGTGACCATAATTCCATATCCATGTCCTTCCTTCATATCGTTTCCTGTTATCAACGTTAGCTTTGCAGCTGCAGTGAAAAATCCCTGACACTCAGAGCATCATAACTGCTACAGATTTATGTTTCCAGTCTCAAAGAAAGAGTTCATATGAGAATAAAAATGTGATGGAATGATGTGGAAAGAAAGAAAAGAGAGAAAGTAAAAAAGAAATGTGTGACTCGACTGACACACTTCACCCAGCATAGGCCTAACATTTGGGATTAGCAGCACATGGTGCTATTGAGTTTCTACACTACAAAGCATTTTTTTGTTAACTCAGTTCTTCATTCTTCCGCCATCTTTCCTCTGATGAAGCGGACGACGAGATTTCCGAAGTGACCCAAAAGAAAAGAAAAGAAAAGAAAAAAAAGTCAGGCTCAAGTTAGACAATTAATTCTTCAAGTGCTTTAAGGCCAAGTCTGTGAAGTATAGCCAAGGGGGCCAATCATTATTTTGTGTGTGTTATCAACACTATTATATTGATGATTGAGTTCTTCTAGTTATCAAATGACAATTATGATTTTTTAAAATGTTTTCTGTTTGGTGGAACGTTCCGGAATAAAATGCTCGGAGAAACAGCAGAATATTGTTGTACACGTTTAAATGATGAGCCTAATGTTTGTGTAGATGTGGTCATAAAATAAATCTTTTCTAAAAGGAGTCCCTAGCTGCCAGAAATTCCAACTTTAAGGAAAAAAGTCAGGCGTGATGAATACAGCCCTGAGAGAAGTGAGATTACAGAATGAACTGCTCATGAAGCGCCACCTAATGGTCTAGTGAAGGAACATCAATAAGCCAAGGGTGAATTTTCATAGTAATGAAGAAAACCCTATGTAAATAAATAAATAAAATTTAAAAAAAGGTGTTAATTATATGAAATTATTAAATTGCTACTTTTCTTGTGCATGTAAGTGATTGCCAGTGATAAATTGTCCCTCCTACACAGGGACACTTTAGAGTTCACACTGTTAAGGAAGGAGCTTTCAAAAGGAAATAGGGCATAGTCATCATCACACAATGGCTGACGTCACTGCTGTTATCACTTGCGGCCTGTCCAGGTTATAAGTTGTAATATAAAATAGTAGCCCAAGCGTGTATATTTTACAATTTCTACATAGGGTAAAAGTGGAACATTAGGCAAAATGGGACAGAAGTATATGAAAAAGTAAATGATACCAAAGGAAATGGTATTAAATTCAGAGAAATAGTCAACTAGGCTACAGTACAGTGTTTATAATCTATCTCCTTTTCTATTGTGATCATTTAGTTTTCACAAAATACCGTACAAAGCTGTTTGTTTTGTAATAAAACAGAATTTTGGTTATTGACCAATTTTACTAGACTATGGTAAATAAAATTACTTTAATTAGTGGTCTTGACCATGACATTAAACATGTTGTAGTTTTGTAAATCTGTCATGTAAGATAATTATTCCTCATCCCATCATCCCAAGTACAAGCATGTAATCCTGATTCTTCGCATATGTTAAAGAAACTCTAAGAAAGTGTCCTAGGTGCCTATATTAGGCTATATTTGATACGAGTTCAAATGCAGGCAGCTCAGAAATCACAATAATTTATGCTTCAGAAAAGACTTCAGAATTATTCTCAGCTTCAGAAAGTAGTGGTAAATATGTAAATCCTCCACCAGGGGCAGTACTGCTAACGTGGAGGTAAACCCCAATCAGCCATAACATTAAAACCACCTGCATAATATTGTTTAGATCCCATTTGTGCTACCAAAACAGCTCTGACCCGTCGAGGCATGGACTCCACAAGACCTCTGAAGGTGTGCTGTGGTATCTGGCACCAAGTTGTTAGCAGTAGATCCTTTAAGTCCTGTAAGTTGCGAGGTGGGGCCTCCATGGATCGGACTTGTTTGTCCAGCACATCCCACAGATGCTGGATCAGACTGAGATCTGGGGAATTCGGAGGCCGAGTCAACACCTTGAACTCTTTGTCATGTTCCTCAAACCATTCCTGAACAATTTTTGCAGTGTGGCAGGGCGCATTATCCTGCTGAAAGAGGCCACTGCCATTAGGGACTACCGTTGCCATGAAGGGGTCCCATTGTAACGAGATAATCAATGTTATTCACTTCATCTGTCAGTGGTTTTAATGTTATGGCTGATCAGTGCACACTGCAGTAAATCACGGAAATACTATGGTGTGCACAAAAGAGCCAAATCAACAAATTATTCATGTATTTATGGGTGACCGTCAAATTTGATTTCATTTAGGGTAAAATGAAATAAAGTACATTTAGTACATTCTGTGTATAAACAACAGACCCAGTTAAAATAGTATATCCCTAATATTTTACAACGTTTTAAAAATGTAGAAATAATCATACTCAAACAGTAAAAACCTAACACTATGTTAACTGTTGTCCTGAATTTGTCTCAGTATGTCAGCTACACTAATTATGTATATTTTACTATTCTTCTCTTCTTATGTAAAAGGCTTTTTTCCCCCCTCTTTTAATTTGCAGCTTATATCAGGAAATAGGAAAAGGCATCCCCCAAAACTCTAAACATTACTCAGTCATTGTGTAGGCCTATTTTAGTGCACTACCATCCATGTGACTCGAAAATTTCAGTTCAATTTCTCACGAAATTATTTATTGTAATCTTATAACAGGAAATACCAAATAAATTTGACTATATTCAAGATTATTTTCACTTGCTAAGATGACTTTTTTGTTTTTGCGGTGTATTACGTCATCGCTTACTTGGCCTATTAGTTAACTAACAGGGTGAATTCAGATATATTTTTTAATTACATAATTGTCTGAGCTTTCAAAAACAAAATTCCCCAGCACATGGGGGTCACCCACAGTAAGGCACTCTGTGTTATTTATTTGATGGTAGAAGCTATATAGGCTTTTTAGTCATTTGAGTAAGTCAATTATGTCATTCCTGACTTTATAAACCCTGCCGTGTTTGTGGCGTCGACAAAACAGGAAGTATTTGGCTGTTTACAGTTGTGTCCTTCTCTGGCGTTTGTTTTTTTCTCTCTACATGAGTTTAAATGTGAGGTGATAGAAGCATTAAAACCAAATTATTTATTAAAGTCTCAAACAGACAGTCAAAAAACTTTATTTTGCTCCCCATTTATCTTGTCCCGTATTTTTTAGCTTCTCACGTCTCATTCTCATTTGCTCAACGTCTCATTTTCCATATTTTCTCACACAACATTCAAGATTTAAGAAGTTTATTGTCGTACAGTATCACAAGATTTCTTTGTACAATGTAATTCTGGGTTTTGTTCGTTCTCACCAAGGCTGTAGTAGAAAATAAAGTATAAATAATAACAACAACAAAAATTAGAACAATTTTTAAAGAATTGTGCACGATATCGTGCAGATTGAAAGACTGGAATAAGATATCAAATATGGCATGAGATAGGAAAACTGTTCAACATAGATATTTGATATTCGATACATCTGATAAATATTTTGCAGTTGGCATTTTGTTTTTGCATCTCTGCTTTTAGTCATCCTGGGGTTTCCAATGATACCCAGTGTGTCCTGGTGGGAGAACAACAAGTTTCTCTTCCTGTTTTCACAAAATGGCTTCAGTTGGCAAAAAAAAAAAAGAACATTTCAAGGAAACCGAAAACGTTAGCTAAATATTTAGTTTAGTTTGTTAAGTTAATGTTATTTTTGCTAAATCTTATTATACTTTCTTGTTTATTAACATTTCAGGAGTTGTCTAGTGAGGTCTGAGAGCAGTTTCATTAATTGTGAGTTAAAATAATAACCCATTTATAAATAAACATTATAGTGAACACCTATGATCATAATTTATTTTTGGTTAGATACAGGAAAAGCATGTATGTTTTAGTTAGTTACAGGATGCTCACATATGTTTTACTGAGATACAGGGTTAATATTCATATCCTTAATTGCATATCATTGAAAATAATAAAGGTATAGCCTAAACCTAAACGTTTTTTTAAGAGGCCTAACTTCCTGTCCAGAATTCGTCACTGCACCTGCCGGGCTATGACATTAGATAGCTGAAAATGGCAGGAAAATCCATATAGAAAGCATTTTTCCTACGATTCTGCAAGCATGAATCACATGGTAAAACAGAAGGATGCTTTGAACATGTTACAAATAAATACACAAGGTTCTGTTTAAATGCAGTGTTTGGATTTGTTTATATACTGAGTTTCCTTTAAGCAGAGACGGCTGTCGTGCATTAAAAATATGATATTTCATTCTAACTTGTTTCTTTTTAAAAAGTGGAGCGTGGAAAAACTGGAGCAGGAGCGTAAAAATCTGATTTATATTCGGAAAGAACCAAAATGAAAAATATATCATTTCTAATCCCTGTAGCTAACCAAAAGTGAAAGACTTATGTGGAAGTGGACAAATGGCACGACAGCAATTGGAATTTGGAAATATTCACCTTTCAGATGGACGGTCGCACAATAGCTGTATTTGTTCACCTCTGGCAGCACATCTGCACAGCATACAGAATGACCGCAGTTTTAAGAAGACGTTTAGGTCTCTCAAACCTAGACTGGAGGACGACATGGTGGTAGTGTTTTCACCTCACAGCTTCTCATCTTTGGTTCGATCCCGAGCTCGGGTTACTGTCTGTGCGGAGTTTCTATGCACGTTCTCCCTGTAACCGTGATGGTTTTCTCCAGGTTCTCCAGTTTCCTTCCACCTCAAAAAAATGGAATAAGTTAAAAGACACTCCCTCATCAATTGAGCTAATTTTGATTGATGTACCGACTGGTAATAAGATCCTTAAACAAATTAGCAGCATTTATATGGCTTTAGAGGCCATGAAGAAAGATAATACACATGATATCAAGTCAAAATGGGAGAAATAACTCAAACTAGCGATTACCGACATGACCTGGACTGAGATACATGCGGAAACTCAGAGAGAATTCCACTGGAAAGTGATCAATTGTTTCTTTCAAACGCCCCAATTAGTATCAACATTTAATCCAGATCAAACCAGTTTCTGCTGGAGAGAATGCGGAGAGCAAATAGCCGCACACACCCATATTCTCTGGGACTGTCCCATCATAGATTGCTTCTGGACAACTGTATTTGGCCTTATTAATAAAATCTTTAAAGTTTATTTGCCCAGGGACCCCTTGATATCTATTCTGGAAGCTAAGCCAGTATTAGTGGAGGTTGGGAAGAGAATATATCTTTTATAAATACTCTTGGCAGCTGCCAGGAAGAACATTACAATTAAATGCTTCCAGTAAGTACCACCGACATTTGAGGAATGGTGAGGGAGGTTTATGTGATGGAAAAAATAACACACAGTTTAAGACTTCAAATGAATCAAATGGACACCCTTAATGGAGGGACTGGGTGAGGACTGGGGGTAATGGCCTCTAGTATATAAGTCCTGTTTTGTGTACTTTATCTGGTTTTAAATAAACAGGCTGTTTATTACTTAAATACTCCTTTTTGTATTACTTTGTCTCCTTTTGTTTCTTAAGATCCCATCCAGTGTTATTGTTCTTTATAAATTGTTCTTTTTTGTTGAATAAAATACTACTTATCTTGTGAACATATAAGTAAAACAAAACGTTATGTATTTTATGTGAACAATCTACATGCTTTGTAAGAAAGAGTTGGACAATAAAAAATAAGCTGAGAAAAAAAAAAACATTTAGGTAGATTGATGACTCTAAATTGCCCATAGGTGTGTGAGTGTGTGTGCATGGTGCACCTCCAAGGACTCACATGCCATCTTACATACCATCCTGCTTACTGAAGATGAATGAATGCAAACAGATAGAGAATGTGACATGGTGCTGGAAATTTCCAGAGCTTCTGGTGAAACGTGCTCTGAGGTTTGCATAGTCATTGTCCTGATTAGATCCCGTCATATCTTTTCTGATCTTATCTTGTCCCAGGTCACAGATTCACTGTGCTCTCAAATGCATATAAGAGCTCCTTAAAGAAACTGGTAGACTGTGTAACCGCTCTCACCTGAGCTATTACACAACAAAATGTCATTCGCCAGATATTTGATCCATTGCATCAGCTGGAGGACCCTGTTTTACAAGCTTGAGAATGTAGACTTGTAAGTCAACCAGCAACAGGAAGAGCAGAGAGACAGAAACATGACGTAAATGGAGACAATGGAAACAGTCAGGATATACAATAGAATAAAAAGGTGAGTGATAGACCTGTCACCAAGTTGGAAAGCATTAAGGGTGGCAAAGTGTACAGATGAGAAAAACATCAGTGTGGGTTTTTTTGTTGCTGTTGTCATTTTTAGTCAGTTTTCTCAGTGTCTACAAACCATCAGGAGTGTTTGGATGGTCAGGAGGTGGATTAGTCCTACTTCTTTCATGAGTGCCAACAATGTTGGAACAGTCAGGTCAAATTTCTCAACAGCGACATCATGGAAATGTGATTAGAACAAGTTTTCAGTATTACGGGTTCTGTCGCTAGGGCTTTGTTTAACTTATTACAGTTCAGTGATCACACCTAGAGCTTTCATTCATTCGTTCATCTTCTGTAAGAACTTTATCCTGGTCAGGGTCATGATGAAGGCAGAGTGTGTCCCGGAAACATCGGATGTGATGCCAGTACACCACAGGGAACCAAACACGCACACACACACACACACACACACACACACACACACACACACACACACACACACACACACACACACATTCACTCTTACGGGGGAAATTAATCATACACTGTAAAAAATATATTGTCAAATTAACAGTAACTTACTGGCAACAATTATCCAGTAGTTGCTGTATTTCATATAACAGTAAAATTACTGTAACACTAACTACAGATATACTGTAAAACTGAAAATAACATTTTACTGTAATTTTTTACCATCTTGAAGTACAGTATTATACCGTAACTTTTAATAATACTGTATAGTATTATACAGTTATGATGTTATTTTAATTTCATTTATAGTGCTACCGTATAACCTGTAGAAAATGTAAACTGTTGATGGGAAATAGGAAAAAGGACAACTGAAGATTTAACTGCACAAAATAAGTTTATTGTGTATTTTTAAACAACACATTAGTAATAATAATAATACAATATAATACAACAATAAAAATCTGTCTTAAAACAAGACCAATAAACAATTTAAAATTAATAATTAAAAAACCTGAACCGCACAGAAGAAATGTTTAAGGTGACATCAAGTTTTGTGACGAGCCTGTGACACCTGCAGAGCTGTTTTTTAATACCAGTTTTTTTTTTTTTATTGCCAGAGCTGTCTGTGTGTTTTATATGTCTTTCATAATAATGTATGAGGCCGGGCAGAGCACAGCTGTAAGAGTCTTACTAAAATGAATAATTAAATTACTGAACAATTCATGTATCAAAAATTATCCTGAACAGATAAAACTTACAAACAGCAGAATATAGAAAACAAGACAGGTGAGGAAGACGGCCAGGTGAGGGGGTGGTGATGGAAGTGGGAAAAAGGGTGACAGCACTTCTGATTATCCTGCAAGAAATAAGCACAAATAAGTCATTGAGACAAAACATACAACTAATCATCGAAAAAAACCTAACTCACATTATCAACACCTTTAAATGAGAGGCAAAAGCTTGTGCATAGGGCCCCACAGCGACTGAAAAATGTAACTTTAGAGGGTTAAATAACAAACGATTAGTTAATTCTGACCTTAGGAGGCTACATATACTATCTATCTTTATAAAATCACATTTACTAATCAAGTATTCTAAGCTATTAACGTGAATGAAATCCTCTTTTAACTTACAGACAGACACAGCGACTCGAGGCAAAGGCGATCTCAGAATTGCTGAGAGAACTGGAGTCCTTCACAAAATGGCAGTTTGTGGTTGTTTTTCCCGCTCAGTTCGTATTACTGTATTTAAATATACAGTAACATTTCCCACACTACATTGAAGTCTACAGTATCATACTGTACACAGCTTATACACTAGGAAAATGTTGAGAATAAATTAAATACCTTGACTATCAAAGTCGCGGTCAGTTATTCTAAACTAACAATAACGTTATGCTACTAAAATTTTTGTATACATAAAAATATTAAGATTTATTACTCACCAGATGACGAAGCACTTCCAGGTCGGCAGAGAAGACGACACACGATGCACCGACACGACGACGAGTATTGGACATGACAAAAAAAGCTCTTTCAAATGTGTCCTTTTTTAAAAAATTGTTGTTGTTGTTGTTGTACAGGGCGTTTGTTAGTCTTCGCTTTGTAAACACTGGGTCGGTAATTCCGCCTACGTCACGCGTGACCTTGCCAATGTGATTACAGACTGCACGATGTTTTCTGCAAAATCTTGTGTGGTGTCTTTCGCGGGCAATTTGCACAACTGTATTTAAACGTACAGTAACTGATCATTTCCCAGAATGCATTGGAAATCTACAGTAACATACTGTAAACTGTGTACACAGTACGGAACTGTTGAGAATACAACAATAACACTGTGAAAACAACATAATCTACAGTAACATACTGTACGCATCTTATACATCAAGTAACTGTTGAGAAAAACAGTATAATACTGTGAAAACAACAGAAATCATTTACAGTGTAACCGATCCACCTACTGACATATTTTTTGGAGGTGGGAGGAAACTGGAGACCCTAGATGAAGCCCATTCGGACATGAGGAGAACATGTGACACTCCACACAGTATATACTGTCTGATTCTTTTCTGGCACAGATACAGATACATGGCACATTAAAGGCTTTTAAACCAGTGAAATTAACACATTTTCCTTTAAACAATAAATGTATAAACAGCCTTTAATAACTGCCTTGAATGAAGGAAAATATAAAAAAGTAAATGTTTTGAATGTTAATAAAAAATCTTGACTGTTTTGTTAATTGTAATAATAATTAAATATCTGTACAACTGAAAATTAACAACAATTCCATGGTTTCAAAGTGTGGGGATGCAAATGTTTACACTTTGCTCGTCTCTGTAAGACTGATACGTCTTGTGACATGATTCGCTCCCATCCCTGTTTTGTCCCTTTTCACACATTAGTCTTTTTTTAGACGCATATATAATAATGCGTTCTTTACGCCAAGCTCGAAGTTTTCAAGCCAAAAAAAGCTTTGACCTTTCAGCCAAAGTCTCATGTTTTCATGCTCATAGTTTTCAGATTTCACACAGTACTACTTCTTTTAACAAAACAGTATTGTTCAAGATTTTTTTAAAATGGACATCATACAAAAGCAGACATTTTTTTCAGAAAAATAACACCCAGACACAGATACAGGACATTGTTTCCTCCTGGTGCTGTTAGACACAGTTTTGTCATTTGAAACCTGAAACCGGAACAAACTATTATATTCTGTCCACAACGCACGTAGTTTAGTGACTCAGCATAAAAATGGGGAATTCTTAAGGGACTTGGCTGGCTTATATATAGGATAGGTAAGAAGCTCAGTACCTACACAAGATACTAACGAGACACAAACAGACTGCAGTATGAAGGTCCATGTCGGGGTGGAAATGCTGGCGATGGTGGTTGTGCTGTTCCTGGCTTTAGGTGTGAGTGACGGCCTGGTGATAGACAAGTGTGACCTGGGGGACGAACTGAACTCGACTCTACCTGCAAATCTTTTGGACCAGATCACCAGCCTGGTGGCCAAGAGTGAGTAAAACATGAATGTTCTGCATTCTGAGATGCTTTTCTGCTTACCATGGTTTTAAGGAGTGGTTATTTGAGTTACTGTAGCCTTTCTGTAAGCTTGATGCAGTCTGGTCATTCTCCTCTGACCTGTCTAATAAACAAGGCATTTATAGGAATGCTATAATTATATAAAAATCACTATACCTCCTATTCCTAGTGCAAGTAATGAAAACAGGAAACTTACTAATGGAATAATATGTCTTTTGCCTAGTCAGATACTGCAGTGTTTCTTGTTGTTGCTTGCTGTTCAAAATCTCTTCCATACATTTTACAGTTGTGTGCCATGTAGAGCTGAGTTCTCACTTCAACACCAGCACCATCAATCATGTCATTGGACCTGATGTTCATAGTTTCATCCGTGGAGGCCGTGGCGGATGGAAGGGCAGGTCTGCAGAGTCAAGCAGTGAGGAGTCCAGTGAGGAAGACAGTGACTCATCCAATGGTGCAGGACGCCGAAGGAGATCGGCATCAGGGTCAAGCAGTGAGGAGTCCAGTGAGGAAGACAGTGACTCATCCAATGGTGCAGGACGCCGAAGGAGATCGGCATCGGGGTCAAGCAGTAAGGACTCCAGCGAGGAAAACATCAAGGTGCCTAAACCAAGTTTCAATTCTTCAACGGTTAATCCAGTCACTCGTCCCCAAGGTAACAACTCATCCAGGAGAGATGGTCATAGAGGACGCAAGGGCAGGTCTGCAGAGTCCAGCAGTGAGGAGTCCAGCAGTGAGGAGTCCAGCAGTGAGGAGTCCAGCGAGGAAAACATTAAGGTGCCTAAACCTAGTTTCAATTCTTCAACGGTTAATCCAGTCACTCGTCCCCAAGGTAATAACTCATCCAGGAGAGATGGTCATAGAGGACGCAAGGGCAGGTCTGCAGAGTCCAGCAGTGAGGAGTCCAGCAGTGAGGAGTCCAGCAGTGAGGAGTCCAGCGAGGAAAACATTAAGGTGCCTAAACCTAGTTTCAATTCTTCAACGGTTAATCCAGTCACTCGTCCCCAAGGTAATAACTCATCCAGGAGAGATGGTCATAGAGGACGCAAGGGCAGGTCTGCAGAGTCCAGCAGTGAGGAGTCCAGCAGTGAGGAGTCCAGCAGTGAGGAGTCCAGCGAGGAAAACATTAAGGTGCCTAAACCTAGTTTCAATTCTTCAACGGTTAATCCAGTCACTCGTCCCCAAGGTAATAACTCATCCAGGAGAGACGGTCATAGAGGACGCAAGGGTAGGTCTGCAGAGTCCAGCAGTGAGGAGTCCAATGAGAGAAACATGTGGACTTTGTACGGGTTGTTCCAGCTGCCCGATCGTATCGCCTGCACCTCTGGGTCTGAACCCTCTCTTAACCTCTGCAGTATGGCCTGTGACAGTGAGTACACTTTAACATCACATATTCCTTGGTATGTTTCTGTCATGTCTCAAAACTATTAAAGATCACCTTACTGAAACGCATACGTGGTTATGACACCAGAGTGAATAAGATTTGTAGAAACTATTTCGTGTCTAATTTGCAATCTTCTTTTTAAAGGTCTGATCGATGACAATATCGGAGATGACATCGCCTGTGTTGAGACCATCCTCAATAAAATGTGAGTAAAAATAAATGAAATTTGATACCATTTTAGCATGCATCCACCCAGTGAACGCGCACGCATTTTCGCATCTGAAGCTCTTTCTTAGACTACAGCCCCACCCATTTTTTTTTTTTACTCAACCCAAATATCTTGTGCTGAGTGTAAAGGTTGACTGCTGTTTACCATGATTGATTAGCTAACGTCAGCTAGCAAGCAAACGGTAGCTCAGTCATTCATGGCTCAAAACTCCCAGATCTTGTACTTGCACAATATCAATATACATACAATACATGTCAATATACTTGCACACATTATACGACTATAATTTAGCAACATTTTAGATGTTAATTAATAAAGCTGCATTTACCACTTTGAGCTCAGGTTTGATTCATTTAAGCTTCAAAACCACACAATGGAAGTCGATGACACCACGTCGTCCACTCATATTTAACAGTCAATGGTTTACTGCAATTATGGTGCTAACATTACAACTTGGTGCTCGCTTGCTTGCTTACTGCTTAATGTTTTGTGTGTGGCACCACTACAGGTTGTCAGCAGCAAACAGTCAAGGACCGACTAAAGCACTTTTCAGCAAATTGTGAGTAGAATATGCATAACATGAACACAATGCTCTTTGTATTTGTGTATTTGCTCTATGTGTATTTGCGGAGCTTTGAGACGTCCAGTTTAGAGAAACAGGAGCTCTTAAGACAGATTTTCCTAGTGGGAATTACAAGTTGTGAGGGTAGTTCAAATTTTTGTTTTTTCCTAAAAATTTTTTAGTCATGTCAAAAAAACAAAACAAAACAAAACAAAAAAAAAAAACACACATCTTGCTGAATCTCATCATTTGTCCTCTCGGTTGCAGGTTTGCTGATTTCTTCCAGAAGGAGTGCAAGAACGTGAAGGACTTCAAGTACTTCTCCACTTGCTAAAACAGACAGCAGGTCCAGCAAACATCTCGACTCAATTCTACTCAAACAAATTCACTTTTTAACTGCTAACATTTGACCTAGCTTATGGCTACTTCTAGAATTATCTAATCACAACTTACTAGACTATATTTTGCTCAATGTCTTACTGTGAAAAACAATTATAATCACGTAATTTTGATAGATCGCAGCTACATTGAGTTAATTAACCCTGGGTTAAATTAGTGGTCACGTGATCACACGTCAACGCACTGAACATGTCGGGAGCACTCTGCTGCTTGAGCCTGTAGCTTGCCCTTGTTTTTGAATTTGAATGTCTTGAATTTCTTTTGTTTCTCATTTCTCACTAATCAGTGTCTATGATTATCATAGAATTCCTGTTGTGTATTTTGTTTGAAAAGAGAGCTGTCTCTTCCATCATATCTATTTAAGCTGACATCTGTTATAAAAAAATAATAATAATAATAATAATAATAATAATAATAATAATAATAATTTTTCTTTTAAACATAATTAAAATGGCCAACAGGCAGGGGGGAAGACTGTCAGAGTAACAATATATCTAAATTGGCTCGGCGTCACAACTCGTATGCTAATTGGGAAGATGTCGGCACAACGTCGTTTATCAGCTATCCTTGAACGTAATGTATGATATCGCCTCATTATTTGTTGAAAGACAGTTTCCCCTGCTGGTGATGAGTTACTTAATCCCCACACTCTCACCATGCCACTTTCTGTCCGTTACTAAACAGCATAATTGATTTAACACACAACTGACTACAGTCAGCAGCTGAATGAATATTTCAACTGGTCTAAAAGTTTTTTTTGTTTGTTTGTTTTAAAAAGCGAGTAATAAAGAACATACATTAACCCAAAACAAACGAGTTGCACGTGTTGTCGGTGAGACGTCATTTCCGCATGTGTGTGTTATCTGGGATCTGGATTAAGTTGGATTAAATAGTCTATTTGGCCACACAAGAACACACACACACACACACACAGATTTATTTTTGTCAGCTGAGAAAAGACAGAGAGAAAAGCTCTAATAAAACCAGATAAGTGTTTAATTTCAAACAAATATGCTGTTAGTTTGATCTTTTTTTTCCCCCATGCCTTTTCATTTTCAGTTTCTTCTCTAATCTAAAAGCATGAAAAAATGTTGCGTTTGAATAAAATCTGACAAGACATTTTTGGTCTGATTTATTTTTATTATTATTTCGTTTTAATTATCTGAGAAACGTTACAACCTCAACCTAAAGGTCCTTTATTAGCATTAATTAGTTAATTCACAGTTTTTGTTTGTGTGTTGTTTGTTTGTTTGTTTTTGTTTTTTACTAAAGTGTGTTTTTAAAGATGTGAAACTGGTACAACAAGCAAGAGCTTGAAGGCACTTTCAATTTAGTATCGTTTGGCCTTTATCTGTTCCCTCCACAGAGCTACTTTATAGCATTATAACTTATATCTAAAATGAAATGAAATGATCCAACATTTATGAATGGGTATAATATAATCACATGTTACAGAGAAAGTGAATACAAATATTCCCTAGTAATAATTTATAATCTCGTATGATTTAGGAAAACATAAAAGTAAAACTTTAACAGTGATTCATTTCATTAATTACAAGCACTGTTATTTTTTTATGCATTTATACTAAATGTGTAATAGGCCTATCTTGGCTTATATTATTAACAAAACCTTCGAGGAAGTAATGAGATGCAGAGTGCAAGTCACCGGCCTGCTTTATTCAACTCAAACTGGGAAGAGCCTGAAAACACAGTGGCTACATTTACATGCACATCATTATTCCGATATTAATCAGAATTTGGCAATATTCAAATTAGTACCGAGTCATGTAAAGGGGAATCTTCCGATTCCCCAAATTCTGATTCCCACACCTGGAATATGCCCTCTATCGGAAATTTGTTGCATGCAAATGCCTTATTCAGAAAATCCAGAAAAAGGAGATTTATGCACATACTCAGTCCTCAAGGAATTGTGGGTAGCAATGGCAGCATCTTGAAACTCCCAGGAAATAACAGCGGGACAAGGAAAAGCGCACGTGTAGATCGGCATACTTACAACAACCATGTATACAGGAATATTCCAATGCCTGTAGGCATATAAACATCGTATTCAGAATTTGGCAGCAACCTGAATATAGACCTTAAACGGAATTTGCATGTAAACGTACGCAGCCTTTCATTCACAGAACGTTTGCGAAGTAAACGCTCAGTTTGTCCCGTGCATCTGACTTTACTAAGCCTTATTGATTGTGCTGGTTATCCTGGTTTCCTGATTTTCTGCCTGTTTCTCGATTCACATATTTGTCTTCACCTAGTCTACTCTTCCAGCTCTCTTTAGCAAACAAAGTCATTGCATAAATTGCACAAATCGTGCAGACATATTATGCATGTCTGCTATCTTGGATCAAATCTTTAAGGGTTCCCACGAAGGAAGAAGCCAAAGAATGTTTTAGGCAGTCACTCCAGGATTTAGCAGTTTTGCGATTGCAGAAATTAACACAAAATCAAGGAAACTCCATAATATTCTGAGGAGCCTGCAATTTTTCCAAATGACCACAGATTTTCTGCAGACCTGGGCCAAGACGCATCATGTGATGTCGTCATGACACGTGCGTCGAACTTGAGTACAGCTAAAAGGTCTCATTTATCAACAAACATCACTGTGAAAGACCGTGCAAAACGGAAAAAATTTTGTTCGATTGCAATTTTGCCAATTCAAGTAGTTTTTAGAAAAGAAAAAAAAAAAGCACAAAAAACTCCGCAAGTTGTATTGCAAATTTTGGAAGAAAAAAAAAACGCAACAAACTCAAGTATTTTTGGCCGCAACAAACAAAAAAAACCCTGAAACTCGTGAAATCCTGTACAGACTTTTTACGGCAGAACTTCATAGTGGGCTAAAGAAGGAGTAGGAAGAACTCTACTACTTTCTTACTTGTTCCTGATCACCCTCACTAGTGTTCTGAATGTTCGGAGCATTAGTCATGCTCCAATGATATCAGAAAGATCAGCTTAGATCAAGTGTGACTGTTTGAGTATCTGAGGAGGGATGTGTTTGCTTTGGGTCATAAACTCTAGAGAGTGTTGTGTGTGAAAATCCCTGGAGATCAGCAGTTTCTGATATACTCAAACCCAACCCATCTGGCACCAACAACCATGCCATGGTTAAAGTAAAAAAGATCACACTTTTTCTTCATTCTGATGTTTGATCATGTGAACATTAACTGAGGCTCTTGACCTGTATCTGCACGATTACATAAATTGTGTTTGCTGCTACATGATTGGCTGATTGGACAATTGCATGAATGACCAGGTGTTCTTAATAAAGTGGTCCGTGAGTATATTTTACTACTTAAGTTGTTAGAGAGGTGTGGAATGATAGCTCTGTTGCAGAGGAGCAGGATGGGAAATCAGGGTCATCTTGGTGTCATCAGGCGCTACAAAACAAAAACAGCACAATCAATAGAATATAAAGTCAATTTTTCAACATTACAAATATAACAAAGATCATAATGCATTAATACACTCTGAGATAATAATTCACCTCTCAGCCAGCAGAGGGCGCTAAAAATGACTATTCTGATAATCTCTAGGTGAGGTTGAGGTCAGAGTCAGAGTTTACGGACCATGCTGACAGTACTAACATCTTCCAGTGTTTTCACATGTTCCATGGTGCATAGTCGTAGGGTTCATTATATTTTTTAAAAGGCCACGCCCACTTTATGTTTAAATCCAGATCCAGATACAGATGACATTGTTACACCCCTAGACTAAACTATTCTTTAAGGGATTCTACATTGAAAACCTGTGTAGACCAGTTGTATGGCCAACGTGTGTGTGTGTGTGTGTGTGTGTGTGTGTGTGTGTGTGTGTGTGTGTGTGTGTGTGTGTGTGTGTGTGACTATAAAAGCACTGACGGTAGAAGTGAGCCTGGCGGCCGAACTCCTGCTGGTACACAGTGTGAGACGTCGTATGTGTATTATGAGGTGTGTGTGTTGCTCTCAGATCCAGGGCCTGTAGCGTGAGAAGGTCGAAGCTCCGCTGGTATGTTTGATCTTCCTCTGGTGGACACTTCACACACAGCAGGTTCATCCTGTGACAGAGAATCAAGCTCACATCAGACATCTCCTGAACAAACACCATCACTTCACTGAATTGTCATCTCTCTCTCTCTCTCTCTCTCTCTCTCTCTCTCTCTTATACCTCTGCCATGGTGAGGGAACGACGTGAGCTCTGGCTAGCTGTCCAGGATACAGTCCCTTCACGTCTCTGCCTGGCCGCAAAACTCTGCATGTCAAAACACACACACACACACACACACACACACACACACACACACACACACACACACACACACACACACACACACACACACACACACACACACAAAACCTTTGTTTTGGACGTCACATTTAAATTATTATCTCACTTGCTCTGTATACAAGTTGAGTTTATTTCCACACATGACTAATGGACTAATAGATGACACTTTAGTATGTAAAAGGTCTTCATGCTGAGTTTCTGCCGAACGACCCAGTCAATGCTTAGAACAAATAATCATCTCTGTCATTCATCCATGTAACAAAGTCCCTCTGTACTTCTGTTAATCACATCATTTAAAACACTCCTCTAAAACTGTCACTCTCAACACTGGCATGCAGTGAATCTGGCTTGTTTTTTTGTTACTATTGACATTTTTCTGTAGTTTGAACAGAGGGTTGGGTTCAGTTCATGGAAAGATGCAGGCGCTTGTCTGTGTTTTTACTGCAATTCGCCTGTTAGACAACAGAGGGCGCCAAAAGCAACAAATCGATCAGCCTTCAGCTCTTCTCGTTTTTCTTAATTCCTCTGATGTTCAGATGATCACATCTCATGCAGGTGAGAGAATAAACAGCTCCAACAGTGGTTCATAAAGAGTGAAATGTGGGAAAGAAAAGATCATTTTAGCACCATTTCATCCAGGTAACAGCACTGTATTTATTATTTGAGATACAGTCCCCTCCTAAAGTATTGGAACAGCAAGGCCAAATCTATTGTTTTTGCTTTACATTGAAGACATTTGGGTTTGAGATCAAAACATGAATATGAGACGACAGTTCAGAATGTCAGCTTTCATTTCCTCATATTTACATCTAGACGTTTTAAACAACTTAAAACATTGCACCTTTTGTTTGAACCCGCTCATTTTTCACGTGAAACCACAACCATCAACTAATAAAAGAAACAGATGGAAGAAAAATAAATCATATTAAAAAACTGCCAGAGATACTAAACAGCAGCCTGAAAATGTCGTTAGAGGTGAAATAATAGAAATAAAAGTTTATATAGCATTCAAAAATATCAATTTGATTGTGATCAATCTGATCTGATCAATTTGACTATGATTATTTTAACTATTTAACCATGTCTGTTACCAGACTTAAATGCATTAAATGTCTTGTTGGTTTCATCATTTAAAGTAAGGGGATACAAACTTTTGCACCCAGCTGTCACATATTGCATAGTGATAGCTGTATCACTCACGCTCCATGTTGCTGACCGGTCACATTTCTTTCCTTAAACTCATGAAGCCGCAGTGCCACTCCTGATCCCGCCATCCTGCAATGTACAGCAAGGTCCATACGGTCCAAATTAACATTATATCGTCCATAAATAACATCTCTTCCACGACTTTATCATTAAAAAACATAACTTTTATATGTGAATTGTTTTGCAAGTAAATATGTATGTAAAGGTAACAGACAGTTTAAGCACAGGTAAAGTTTCCTTCTCAATAGCCAATGTGCATAATAACATTAACAAAACCTACAAAATCTAATGAAATATTGTTGTTTGAGATGGGTTAAGACATTTTGAATGTTTAAATGCATGTTTTCTTAGATTCAGTTGCTGCATTCAACTTAACCCGGAAGTGAGAAGTCTGAACTCAGAATTACACAATTTTTGCACTACAAAGTGAGAAAAACATAGATGCCTCCATGAAAGCCTGTGTTTTGTTAGCGGAAACCTAGCTAACATTAATGGTTCTGATGTATTGACTTTCAAAACAGCAGACTGTATGGTCAGAGTTATAGACGTAACCAATTAATCGTAGTTAATATTGTAATTAATACTCCTAGTAAATAATACTATAATCTTATTTAAAGTAGTGAAGTGTTAATGTAGTTTCTGCTGATGGTGTGGCAGCCATGTTGACATGATATGCTGAACTCAGGCTAGAGGAGACCTTCCCGACTTTCCAAGCAGGAATACCAAGTTGAGGGGGGGGCATTGGGCATTTTCTTTGGGGTTTTGCAGCGTGTTGCTGCGTTCGACTCAGGACAGTCTCCTGAACCCCTGAGTTCAGCAAGTGACATCAAATCAACATGAAATCAATATCAAAGCAATCAAATCAATACTGAAAATTCAGGGTTTTTTTAATTCAATGATTACTCATAATAATCATTCTAGGAACATGATTAAACATTAAAACTGCACCTTTAAACCACATAAGCTGTGCGCTTTTATATATATATATATATATATATATATATATATATATATATATATATATATATATATATATATATATATATATATATATATATACTGTATATGTGTATATGTGTATGTATGCATGTGTGTGTGTGTGTGTGTTTTTACCTGTAGAAGATTTATAATCACTTTGGATTGTTTTAATAGTGCCTCCTGCCTCTATCGTGCCTTTGTGGTCATCAGTAAAATAACGCAGACCCGCGGTTTGGACCTGCTCTTGTTACCCGAGCCAAGAAATCTGACTCTCTCTGTCTCTGTCCTTTGCCACAACTGATACTTCCTCCCGCCTCATCTCCATCATCTCTACCACTGGTGTCAATGTCATCACACCCAACAAGACCTGGAGAGTCTCTCACATATCAAGCTTGATTACTAAAACTAGTCTTTTACTCTTAAGTATTTTTTAAGCTCAAAACCCCAAAAAAAGGTATTCAATTTGATCACACACTCTTAGGAGAAACAATTACATTTAAAACCTTTAGGGACTCTTCGGTTGTCCCTATAGAGCAACTATGAAGAGCCCTACAACAGGTTTCTTGATTGCTTCCTTATCAGACAGGGTTCCAAGCAGAACCATTTTATGAAAGTTAATTATCTTTAAAGAGAAACTCCACCCTGAAACACCTTACATATATTTATATTGAAATATTTGTGATGTGTTTAGTGATTTTGGTGCTGATATGCTGGTTGGTGCTGGATGTTCATTATTCCTTTGAGTTGTTAGCAAATTGTTGTGTTGTGTTGTGTTGTGCTGATGTCACATGGGGACGCCCATGTTTTTTAAATTAAACAATCTCAAGCAAAAGCGATAATAGTCAGGTTTTGGTGTTAGCTCCTAAAAAACAAAAGAGCTTCTTTTCTCACCCAATATTTTCAGTGACATCTTAATAAGAAATCCAGAGTAGAAGCAGTGGAGACATTGGAGAAAAAGTTGGACTCAAAGTCCTGGAATACAGTGCAGCTCTATGACGCTGAGTTGCGGCAGAGACTTGGTTCGGCTGGAGTGTACAGATGAGGAGGTGAGAGCACTGGACAGACTAAAAGACTAAAAGACTAAAGTGCCGCTGCATTACTCTTTAGGTAGAGATGAAGCAAGAAGCGAAAGGTTTCCGGGGTCCCACTGACACCTCTATCAGCAGGTAGTCGAGCGGTATTGTGGGTAGATTTTTTTTTCTTTATCTATTCAAAGAACTTTTTAAAGAACCCTCAAAGAACTATTTTGCTAAGAGTGTGTGAATTGTGAGATTGTGTTTCATTTCATTACGCTTGTTTAACAGTAATTAATGATGTGGATTGATACATAGATCAATTCAGTATTCAAGAATAAGGGAAAGAGGGCGGGGCCAAAAATTCAGCCACACGGTGATGCCAGACAGTAGTTTTTAGACAAGAAAAAAAAAAGCACAAAAAACTCCGCAAGTTGTATTGCAAATATTGGAAGAAGAAACGCAACAAACTCAAGTATTTTTGGCCGCAACAAACAAAAAAACCCTGAAACTCGTGAAATCCTGTACAGACTGTTTATGGCAGAACTTCATAGTGGGCTAAAGAAGGAGTAGGAAGAACTCTACTACTTTCTTACTTGTTCCTGATCACCCTCACTAGTGTTCTGAATGTTCGGAGCATTAGTCATGCTCCAATGATATCAGAAAGATCAGCTTAGATCAAGTGTGACTGTTTGAGTATCTGAGGAGGGATGTGTTTGCTTTGGGTCATAAACTCTAGAGAGTGTTGTGTGTGAAAATCCCTGGAGATCAGCAGTTTCTGATATACTCAAACCCAACCCATCTGGCACCAACAACCATGCCATGGTTAAAGTAAAAAAGATCACACTTTTTCTTCATTCTGATGTTTGATCATGTGAACATTAACTGAGGCTCTTGACCTGTATCTGCACGATTACATAAATTGTGTTTGCTGCTACATGATTGGCTGATTGGACAATTGCATGAATGACCAGGTGTTCTTAATAAAGTGGTCCGTGAGTATATTTTACTACTTAAGTTGTTAGAGAGGTGTGGAATGATAGCTCTGTTGCAGAGGAGCAGGATGGGAAATCAGGGTCATCTTGGTGTCATCAGGAGCTACAAAACAAAAACAGCACAGTCAATAGAATATAAAGTCAATTTTTCAACATTACAAATATAACAAAGATCATAATGCATTAATACACTTTGAGATAATAATTCACCTCTCAGCCAGCAGAGGGCGGTAAAAATGACTATTCTGATAATCAACAGTCAACCACGGTCATTCATTCATCATTACTAACTGCCTGGTCAGAGTCAAGGTGGTTTAAATTAGGCTACTAGCTTATTTATATTTTGAGAAATAGAACTAACTAATTTTTTTTAAACATCCCAGGCAGGTACAAACAAAAATAATAAATAGTCAAGTGAGATTAAAGAAACAGTCCTGTGCACATCTCTAGGTGAGGTTGAGGAATTGTCATAGTCAGAGTTTATGGACCATGCTGACAGTGAGGTGTGTGTGTTGCTCTCAGATCCAGGGCCTGTAGCGTGAGAAGGTCGAAGCTCCGCTGGTATGTTTGATCTTCCTCTGGTGGACACTTCACACACAGCAGGTTCATCCTGTGACAGAGAATCAAGCTCACATCAGACATCTCCTGAACAAACACCATCACTTCACTGAATTGTCATCTCTCTCTCTCTCTCTCTCTCTCTCTCTCTCTTATACCTCTGCTATGGTGAGGGAACGACGTGAGCTCTGGCTAGCTGTCCAGGATACAGTCCCTTCACGTCTCTGCCTGGCCGCAAAACTCTGCATGTCAAAACACACACACACACACACACACACACACACACACACACACACACACACACACACACACACACACACAAAACCATTGTTTTGGACGTCACATTTAAATTATTATCTCACTTGCTCTGTATACAAGTTGAGTTTATTTCCACACATGACTAATGGACTAATAGATGATACTTTAGTATGTAAAAGGTCTTCATGCTGAGTTTCTGCCGAACGACCCAGTCAATGCTTAGAACAAATAATCATCTCTGTCATTCATCCATGTAACAAAGTCCCTCTGTACTTCTGTTAATCACATCATTTAAAACACTCCTCTAAAACTGTCACTCTCAACACTGGCATGCAGTGAATCTGGCTTGTTTTTTGTTACTATTGACATTTTTCTGTAGTTTGAACAGAGGGTTGGGTTCAGTTCATGGGAAGATGCAGGCGCTTGTCTGTGTTTTTACTGCAATTCGCCTGTTAGACAGCAGAGGGCGCCAAAAGCAACAAATCGATCAGCCTTCTCTTCTCGTTTTTCTTAATTCCTCTGATATTCAGATGATCACATCTCATGCAGGTGAGAGAATAAACAGCTCCAACAGTGGTTCATAAAGAGTGAAATGTGGGAAAGAAAAGATCATTTTAGCACCATTTCATGCAGGTAA
This sequence comes from Cranoglanis bouderius, assembly GCA_023630585.1. Lineage (NCBI taxonomy): Eukaryota > Metazoa > Chordata > Actinopteri > Siluriformes > Cranoglanididae > Cranoglanis > Cranoglanis bouderius. Next base: position 3,597,236 of record CM042552.1, read on the forward strand.
CAGCACTGTATTTATTATTTGAGATACAGTCCCCTCCTAAAGTATTGGAACAGCAAGGCCAGATCTATTGTTTTTGCTTTACATTGAAGACATTTGGGTTTGAGATCAAAAGATGAATATGAGACGACAGATCAGAATGTCAGCTTTCATTTCCTCATATTTACATCTAGACGTTTTAAACAACTAAAACATTGCACCTTTTGTTTGAACCCGCTCATTTTTCAAGTGATCAAAAATATTGGAACGTGTGACTGATAGGTGTTTCTTGCTGCCCAGGTGTGCCCTGTTAAATTGATTGTTTAATGAATTAATAGCTCGGAGTGTCTACGATTGGTTTTAGCCTTCAGTTTCACCTGTGAAGACTGCATTTGTTGTTCAAAATGATAAACCAACATGAAGACCAGAGAGCTGTCTATGGGAGAAAAGCAAGCCATTTTAAAACTGAGAAGAGAAATCAATCAGAGCCATTGCACAAGCATTGGGCATAGCCAATACAGTGGGTCACCGGCTTGATGCAGTTATTGCAAGCAAGGGATATGCAACTGAATATTAAGTGTTATTTATTTTAATTTACTTTAAGACCATCTGTTCCTATATTTTTGCTCACCTATAAATTGGGTGGTCTGACACCAAAGGTGCCATGTTTTAAGTTGTTTAACACATCTAGATGTAAATATCAGGAAATGAAAGCTGAAATTCTGATCTGTCGTCTCATCTTCATCTTTTGATCTTAAACCCACATTTCTTCAATGTATAGCGATAACGATAGAATTGGCCTTGCTGTTCCAATACTTTCGGAGGGGACTGTATATTAATGTGTACAGCATGTAAGATGGTTTATTATTCAAATAACTTTACATGTTATTTACATTTCTTTTAGATAAGCATTTAGTACATCAAACATCACATTTAATACAATTTATATACAAAAATATATCCATGTTCTTTAACCCTTTCATGCAGAAAGGAAAAGAATATCTGAAGGATCTGAAGGTTCCTAGCAATTCAAATAAGATTAATAACATGTCCAACTGCTGTTTTTTCCAGTCTGGTTTATTGTGAGCAAGTTACACATCTGTTACACATCTGTCCACCGTGCATGAAAGGGTTAACTGTCTTTTTGCGTTAGAACTGCATAAATACTACAGCAGCTGGGTCTGAGTCAGCACTTTTTTAAACAAGCTCGTAAGTTTGCACCCCTGTTGACCTGTTAGAATTATGTAAATGTGCCTCAGTAAGATTTCTATTGACAGTCAGCACATGTTCACTTTAAGGCATGACAGGTCCAACAGGCTCAAATTTGCTGAGTATCAATAGGAATTTGGAAAATAGATATTACACAACCTAAAACAGAAAATATTGGTCTTTTAGAGAGCTGGAGAAAAGGGTGAAAAGTTATAAGAGTAGGAAACCAGTTATAAGGAGATGAGCAGTGAAAACCATCCCTAATAAAAGAAACAGATGGAAGAAAAATAAATCATATTAAAGAACTGCCAGAGATACTAAACAGCAACCTGAAAATGTTGTTAGAGGTGAAATAATAAAAAATCAAAACTGCACCTTTAAACCACATAAGCTGCGCTGTGCCAGTTGGTTAGTATAAATATGGAAAAAATATGTATGTATATGTACTGTATATGTGTATGTATGCATGTGTGTGTGTGTGTGTGTGTGTGTTTTTACCTGTAGAAGATTTAGAATCACTTTAGATTGTTTTAATAGTGCCTCTTGCCTCTATCGTGCCTTTGTGGTCATCAGTAAAATAACGCAGACCCGCGGTTTGGACCTGCTCTTGTTACCTGAGCCGAGAAATCTGACTCTCTCAGTCTCTGTCCTTTGCCACAACTGATACTTCCTCCCGCCTCATCTCCATCATCTCTACCACTGGTGTCAATGTCATCACACCCAACAAGACCTGGAGAGTCTCTCACATATCAAGCTTGATTACTAAAACTAGTCTTTTACTCTTAAGTATTTTTTTAAGCTCAAAACCCCAAAAAAAGGTATTCAATTTGATCACACACTCTTAGGAGAAACAATTACATTTAAAACCTTTAGGGACTCTTCAGTTGCCCCTATAGAGCAACTATGAAGAGCCCTACAACAGGTTTCTTGATTGCTTCCTTATCAGACAGGGTTCCAAGCAGAACCATTTTATGAAAGTTAATCATCTTTAAAGAGAAACTCCACCCTGAAACACCTTACATATATTTATATTGAAATATTTGTGATGTGTTTAGTGATTTTGGTGCTAATATGCTGGTTGGTGCTGGATGTTCATTATTCCTTTGAGATTCCTTTGTGTTGTGTTGTGTTGTGCTGATGTCACATGGGGACGCCCATGTTTTTTTAAATTAAACAATCTCAAGAAAAAGTGATAATGGTCAGGTTTTGACCATAGAGCAGGTAGTCGAGCGGTATTGTGGGTAGATTTTTTTTTTCTTTATCTATTCAAAGAACTTTTTAAAGAACCCTCGAAGAACTATTTTGCTAAGAGTGTGTTTCATTTCATTATGCTTGTTTAACAGTAATTAATGATATGGACTGATACATTGATAAATTCAGTATTCAAGAATAAGGGAAAGGGGGCGGGGCCAAAAATGCCAGATTGTGGTTTTCATCAACACCTTGGAGAACTTCTGTTTGGATAAAAATGTATGATGTTTAGGCAAACTTGTGTATGAATATCATATTACCCATAACAATTAATTTACTTGTATTTCATTGGATTTATTATTCTGATGAGATTTTTGTTAGATTAGATTAGATTGGATTAGTGCCAGCAGTAAGAATTCTGTGCCCACTGACACTTTAATTCAATAGACACCCTCATCCTCATCCTCCCATCTCCCTGGACAGTTTACAGTTTGGACAGGAAGAAACATATATAAATGGTGATTAAAATGACTGGGTGGGAGGGACATACACTCTCTCCTTTGTCAATCACAGGGACACTAGCCAACTGGAGGCATCAATGAGCTCGTGTATGTGGAAGAGGGCAGATAGCGCTTTCCTCCGAGTGTTCTACGCTGCCCTGTGCTGGCTGGTTTAAGGTGTTTCGGATGGATGAAGCACGTGTTAGCCTTCATCTGATAGTCGGTCCGTACAACATTTGGTGGAGTTTTTTGGTGATTGTTCTGGCCAAAAATGCTTGATTTTGCTGCGGCTTTTTTTTGTTCTTTTTTTTGTGGAAAACTACTTGAATTGGCGAAATCACAATTGCACAAAATAGTTTTGCACGGCCTTTCGCAGTGATGTTTGTTGGTAAATGGTCTGCCAATGGTAAAGGGTCTGCCCTTATATAGCACCTTTTAACCTTTGTGGTTCACAAAGTGCATTACACTGTGTCTCATTCACCCATTCACGCACACACTCATGCACACACACTCACCAATGGCAGCAGACCTACCATGCAAGGCACCTGCCTGCCATCGGGAGCAACTTGGGGTTTAATGTCTTGCCCAAGGACACTTCGGCACATGGAGTCATGTGGGCCGGAAATTGAACCGCCAACCCTACGATTAGTGGACAACCCGCTCTACCACCTGAGCCACAGCAGCCCCAAATGAGACCTTTTAGCTGTACTCATGTTCGACACAGTGAGTCGAAGAGGGCTTTGGCTGAATGCGCGTTGTGATGACGTCACATGATGCGTCATGGCCCAAATCGGCAGAAAATCTGTGGTAATTTTGAACAATTGTAAACTCTTCTGAATATGAAATCCTGGAGGGACTGGCTAGTGGGTGGGAATTGGCCAAAACCAAAGAGAGAGAATTTGGGGCGGGGGCGGGGGCGGGGGTTGGACCAATAAAAGGTAAATCATGGTCACTAGTGTACATATAACCGGTTAAGGCTCGTGGACACCAGGGTCAGACAAGTTGTAGTGTCCTTAAAGCTCCACTCAGGGCGCTGGGACTCATTCCTACATCACTCAGTACATTCGTGCGGTTCTGAAAATTTTGTATCTGGCAACCTTGTTTAGGAGGAAGCCTCGGCATGTGATTGGTCGAGTAGCTGATCCCGGGGCGGGGCTTGAGCGCGTTTCTCTCTCTGCCTGCCTCGCCTTCTGTTGGGGTTGTGATCTAGCTATCTAGCTGTCTAGCTGTCTATCTCACCGTCTGCGTAGCTCTCCGGTCCCGTTCAGGGTCATTCGGTTCATCCGCCGCTGAGCGCGAGCGACGATGGCGACATCACGGGTGTCTTCCTTGCTTCCGTTTTGCTCGTGACCAGCCGGTGGTTTTCTCAAAAAAGAAAAAAAAAAAAAAAAACACGCATTAAACCGTGGAATAAAAGGAGAGGGTTTATAGCGGAGCCCGGTACCGAAGAAGAAGAAGAAGAAGCAGGAGAAGAAGAAGAAGGGAGGGACCCGTGTCGGAGTCGGAGTCGCAGTCGGTGTCGGTGCTGCTGCGCGTGCTCGCCGTGTCCCCCCCTCCCGATACCCCTTACCCCTTACCCCCCCGTGTCTGTGTGAGAGGTAACATCAATAACGCGCGGTGCATTTATCCCGGTGTGATTAATTAAAGATGTGTGTATAGCGGATGGATGGATAGATGATCATGATGATGTCAAGGCCCGGTTTCCGCTTGTCTGTGCATAAGTCGGGATGCGTGCGCTCGCGTGCGTGCGTGCGTGTGTGTGTGTGTGTGTCGCTCACATTGATGCACATATTAGGAGCGGAGGCCGCAATAAATTGCACCTATTTCTAATTTTGCACGGCTGTGTATTTAATTGCCTCTACAGCAGCGGCTCCACCATTTTGTTTTTATTAACGCGTCACGATATCACGAATCAGACCAGTCGTTCGATCGTGCGCGCGCGCGCGCATGTTTCTGATTACGCGTCGCCCAGCCTGTTTATTCCGTTCCTTTGTTTGTTTGTTTGTTTATCTTGTTTTGTTGCTGGTGGTGGTGGTTACAAGGCAGGCCGCAAATCCGTCACGTTCAGCCGCACCCATAAATAAACATAAGATGCACATGCACATGTAGGGTAGCTACATGCTGGTATACAGGTACATGATGTGTATTATTATTATTATTATTGTTGTTATTATTTATTTTAATTAGTTTCAGCTTTAAGTGTTTTTCCCCTCCACTTCCTCCTGTCAATCTTGTATCCTTTTTAGGATGTTGCGGTGGCGGTCTGGTTATATAACTGCAGGCGAAATGACACTATACACTCCACACACACACACACACACACACACACACCCTTAGAGAGCTCTCAGTTTCATTCACTTTATTGATCACACTCCTGTTTATTCTCTCTCTAATGTAATGGTAGGAGCAGTGTTTTTCTGGATGGAAATGGTGAACAATAGCACAGGAAGACTTTAGCACAGGAATGGCCGCAGCCAAGGCCGGTGGATTTGTTGACATTGGCTCTGCCGGCTTGTTTTCCTCTTAAAGCTGTCACTTGTTCTCAATGGCCACGATTAAACACTTCGCTGTCCTGACACGAATAGCCGAAGGGAGGGGAAATGGGTTTCAAGTGTTGTAAAGGAGCATTAGACGTGTTGGTTGTTGATGTTCGTGGCTGTGTTTTGGTTTCATGATGCCGCACAATAGAGGCGGGCGATACGGTGACAGATATCGCGTTACGATATTTACACATTAGCTCGAATGAAGTTTACAAGAAAAGCAGTAGCGAATCACAATTTCACATTTGCAAGGAACTTTCAATCTGGTAAACAAAATTATTCATTGTCGAGGGAATGAATAACAATAAGGAGTTCGTGCGTGTTACAGGGTTGGACCTGCAGGATTTTGTGATCGCAGAAATTAACTCAAAATCAAGCGAACCCCTCAATATTCGGAGGAGCCTGCGATTTTTAATAATTACGCATCACGTGACGTCATCGCAACGCGCATTCAGCCAAAGCCCGCTTCTATTCACGTACGTCGAACATGAGTACAGCTAAAAGGTCTCATTTACCAGCAAACATCACCGCGAAAGACCGTGCAAAAACTATTTCATGCGACTGCGATTTTGTCAATTCAAATAGTTTTCCGCAAAAAAAATTTCAGCGCAAGTTCTGAAAATAGACGCAGCAATCAAGCACTTTTGGCCACAGCAATCACAAAGAAAACCCTGCGAAATCCTGTACGGATTGGGAAAAATGATGATATGATATGGATATTGTGATTTTTTTTTTACCTTGTGATGCATATTGTGTATCATAGAAAAATGCATTCAAGTATTGTGATCTGATGTCTTTGTTATATCATCGTCCAATACTAACAAACATCTCCGAACGCATGTTGTGATGTCGTTTATTATATCAGCATCACACAATATTTGCATAAACTATTATACACACATGTAGACAATAACTCTTATTAGCGCTTCACGTACATTTGATTTAGATTTTCTACTCCCTTTCGGTTTTTAACAATTATTCATTCGAGTAAAACGGACGTCGCATTGAGCGTGCTTTCTCCCTTTGTGTGTTAACACATGTTATTTACTTCGATTTTAATGTATTCGTACATTCAGTTTGGAATAATATGAACATTTCCATGTGTTATTTAATGTGGCCCCTCCCACCGAGCTATTTCTGTGTCACAGTCTTTTGTTTTCTCTACTCATTCATCATAAACACGGATATATATATATATATATATATATATATATATATATATATATATATATATATATATATGGTATGGATGTAGCCTGTATATCCATATTTATAAGGAACCCAGATACTGATCATTATATAGACACTGAGTGATGATTTCCATTGTTACGCACATCGTTTTGATGGCTTTAATGTTTTTTGTTTAAATTCCTATCCATATGCATGTTGAAACATTTGCATTGTATTGATGCTTGCTGCCCTGCTGTTACAGGGGGGGGGGCGACTGGGGAAGGTGTCCCAGGCCTCGTCTGGGTGGCAGCCCAGGGGTCCATTGACATGTAGAATAGCCCTTTTTGAATAAAAAAATAATCGTCAGGCCTTGGCATTCTGCACAGCGGGTGTGAATCGTGTGGGAGTGAGGGCTGTGTTTACATACAAGCTGAAATCAAACCTGAGGGTTTTTTTTTTTTGTAACACTATGCTAAAAGTACTAGTATCAGTTACGTTTAAAAAAAAAATAAATAAATAAATGAAATTTTTTTAAGGGAAAAATCTTGCTTTCAATAAAATGCAGCGACCTCTGCACTGCGTCTAAATATCTTTCTATTTTTACTATTTTTTCTATTTTTGCTTCTAGCTATCTGTTTAGGGCTTGAAATATCTTAATCTGGATCTGTATTCAGAGTTAAACCCAAAGTGGGTGTGGCCTAAACCAGAAACACTGGAGGGGGAAAAAACAAAAAACAAACAAATTTAAATTCTGTCTCTGATAGTTCCTCAACTTCAGCTACATCACTCCAGTTAATAAAGAGTCTCAACTAGAGACGTGTGGGTTGTTTTGTTTTTTAAATCTTGTTCGTGCAGTTATTAGTATTGTTTGTATCTGCCGGTGATATTTTCTAACAAATTTAGTTTGTTCTATTTACCAAAATATAAACAAACTTGTGGCCTAGTATATGCTACCGCAACCCTGACCAGGCGGTTACTAAGGATGCTGTGAGTGCATCACACAGCGCCGCATGTTCATGTTCTTGGTCTTTGTCTTTGTTTGTCCTGAGCTTCATATCTAACCCCACATGAAAGTAAAAACCTCCTGCTCACACGACTTTTTTGTTGCGTCCCTGTAGGATCTCGTGTGAACCTTTCTGGAAAGCTTTCTTAAAAACATATATATTTGTAGTCCTTTAGTGCACTGTTAATTCAGACTAATGTATTTCTATCCGGTTACATCTCTAACATGCACATGGGAAAGAAAACAACAACAACCAATGGTACTAATCAATTCCTGATGGCTGAAGCAAGGTTTGGTGTTATTTCACACTCGAATATCCTGTTTTCACGGTGACCCACGATATATATATATATAGTGTGTGTTATTTGTACGTAGGGTGCAAAAGCGCCGCTCGAATTGATTGCTGTTTGAAACAAAGGTTAAAATGTTGAGGCCATAGACAGGAAGTGTTGACCCGTGAGGACTCGATGCGATCAGTAGCTGATCCAGAGTCTGTCTTTGTTGACCGTGTTTGACCCCCGGCTGTGATAAGGAGAGAGAATCATGCTGCTCTGAGGTCAGCGCTTTACTTCACGCTGTAAAGAGAGTGAGGGAGGAAGAGTGGGCCGTGAGGAGACCGCCGGGGAGGGGCGGGAAACCCGCGTCGGCTCTTAACAATGACTTAATTTCTCATGCAAACGTCTCTCTGTGTGTGTGAGAGAGAGAGAGAGGAGAGGCGTGAATGCTGTGGGAGGGGAGAATGATCTGTGTGTGTGTGTGTGTGTGTGTGTATATGTGCAAATTTTTTTTTTCTTTTGTCACTTCCTTCCAGGCTGAGTCACCCACCAACGGAGCGCCCGAAGGGTCTCGCACACAGGGGGAGCGAGACGCGGGGAGAGACGCGGTGAACAAGCGAGTGGACGCTGAAGCGTAGGAGAAGAAGAAAGAGAGAGAGAGAAAGGAAGCACAGTGGCAGGGGTGAGACGAGCGACCCTGAGAGAAGAGGACGAGCACTGGGCTCCCCCCTGACCCCTAAACCCCCGAGCTCGGAGTCATCATGAACGACCAGAACGTGGTGAAGGAGGGATGGCTGCAGAAGAGAGGTGAGAGAGAGAGAGAGATCTGAAGCTTATCATCGTCTGAAATCCATACTATTAAGCTCAGTCTTAAGCTTTATTTGCGCTGCGAAAACATGATTTAGACTGCACACAAAAAATTTTGACACACACATACACACACTATCATGTCAGTGTCATGCCTGTGCTGAGAATTTGCTATGTCCGACTATAGCTTGCTACTAGGGGGAAAAAAAACAAATAAAGCACCTTCTCAACTTGGAATTCCTACTTGGAAACTCGTAAAGTTTCCCAAGTACCACTTTCATTCATTCTTCGTCGGCTTTATTTATCCTAGTCTATCCCCGATCTATTTACAAGGAATAATTGTGCGAATGATGTCATATGGAGCTTGGAAGCTGACTATATATACATGTCACATTAAATAAAGAAAAATTCGGCACGCATTTAATAAATTGTCATTTGTTGCAATGTTTTTTCTTTGTTTTGAACTTGCTAGTTGTAAGATTTGCCTTCAGAAACATACTTCAACATTACGTGTTACTGTTTTGAGATCAGATCAGATCCCTAAAATCAGATCCCTAAATACAAATCTTAAAAATTCAAAAATATGGGTTTTAATGTAAATCAGGCCAAATGTGAAGCCTCAAGAAAAACTAGACACTTTCAGTGGTCAAGGAAATAACATTTTTACACGCTACTCAAATAGCTCATTTACCACAGTGAGGTTAAACACTCGATGCTCAGCATAACTCTTTAGGTAACGTTCTATAGCTAGCTAGGCTCCGTTAACAATCATTAGCAGAGTTAGCTGGTGAAGAGAAATTTAGCTAATTCAGTAGAACAAGTACTTTAGAAGCACTCATTAATGCTTCCTGGTTCAAAACAAGCAATAAAAACTTTGGCAAAAATGCAAATTTATTAAGTACACCAATTCACATTTAATGCCTGGTGTATATAATTCAAATATACTCATTATTGTCAGCTTCCAAGTTCCATATGTCGCGTGCAAAATCAGCAGAGGAGAGATGATGTGATTGAGGTTTTTGCCTGTGCGTTATTGTGTGGAATAATTTTGTCTTGCCGGGAAAATTAGTCAAATTTAATACCTGCCCGTCAGCTGTATATTAATTTTCGCACACATTTGCTGGTCTCAGAGTGACTTTCAGGGCGTAGTAAATCACGTTGTGGAGTAAAACACGTTGTGGATCTGTTTGCAGTGACTCCACCATGGATTGTGCGGTTTTAGCTCGAAAAGCCCCACACTGCATATCCGTTAAAGGCGAACACGCAAAAAAAACACGCGCATTAGTCTGCTCATGGAAAAATCGTAATTTTTTTCGGGGGGTTTTTGTGGGTGTAATGATGTTTACACGTGTACCTCAGATACTGACAGCACAAAAAAAATCATCAATCTTTAAAAAAAAAATTCATTCATTCACTGTAAAATGTTATTAATAATAATAATAATAATAATAATAAAAGAAACCAGGATGATTGGTGTAAATTGTTATTATTTTGTCTTCTGGAAACGTAAATATCTTATGTAGCTTCTAAAGGGTAGTACCAAATGAAACAAATAAGCTCTTTAAACAAAATAATACCATTTGATACCGTTCATCCTGTTCAAAAGTTTACACCCCCCCTGGCTCTTAATGTATCGTGTTGCCTTCTTGAGCATCAGTGAATGTTTGCACCTTTTGTGATAGTCGTGTACGAGTCCCTCAGTTGTCCTCAGTGTGAAAAGATGGATCTCAAAATCATATAGTCGCTGTTGGAAAGGGGTCAAATATGCAGAAGATGCTGGAAAAGCAAAGATCCTGCAGGACCTGGAGGATTTTTCTGCAGAACAGTGGGCAGTTTAACTGCTCAGGACAAACAAGGGACTCATGAACAACTATCACAAAACAGAAAAACAGTCGTCGATCCTCCAGGTAACAGCACACAGGGTTAAGAATCAAGGGTGTGTAAACTTTTGAACTGGTTCATTTGTGTAAATTCAGTTATTATTGTGTCTTGTGGACTATATGTAAACATCTGTTATGTGAAATAGCTTATTCAGGGCAGCATTAAATAAACAAAATAAATGCGATTTTTATGAGCGCTCTCTCTTTTTTTATTTATTTATTTATTTATTTATTTTTAAATTATTAGTATTTTGCAGATTCTGCAAGCCGTATGTAAACTCATGCCCTCGACTGTTCATCATGTAACTTACGGCCACATATTTTTTTTATTTTGAAAAATTACACTACTCTTTCTATTTTTTTCATTTCTCATCTTTATCTGCAAAACACCTCAGCTTTTCCACCTCAGCCAGACATAAAAACATTTTTTGTGGTATAATTTCATTTAGCTTTATTAATCCACTTTTAAAAAATCAGTCTCGCTCATAATTAAGTTTTGGCACCCTTGTGATTGCTCTCAGTTCTAGGTTTTTGTTAGTGTGTAATGTATGGGTACGACTGCATGCTGATTTCATGACACGTGAAGTGTTTTATGTAGTTGTATGGTTTGCATATCTATGCATTTCCCCATTAGGGCTGTGTGTGTGTGTGTGTGTGTGTGTGTGTGTGTGTGTGTGTGTGTGTGTGTGTGTGTGTGTGTGTGTGTTTACATGCATTTTCTAACCTTTTTTATTACTATGGGCCTTTAGGGGATTTTCTGTGGTCTTCCTCTGAGAGAGTACATGAAGTTTTGGCTGTGTGTGTGTGTGTGTGTGTGTGTGTGTGTGTGTGTGTGTGTGTGTGTGTGTGTGTGTGTGTGAGATCCTGACTCTTTTCCTCTTGTCTTTCCTTAGGGGGAATACCTAAAGAATTGTTTGTGTAAAGAATTATGGACGTGTGTGTGTATGACTTTCTGATAGTCTGGCTATAGTAGTGGAGATCTGTGTCTGCTTGTGTCTTGCTTTGTTGATTTTTTTTTTAATTTTATTTATTTATTTATTTTTGTAGAATTGAAGGACTTTATTGTTTGTGCATCTGGAGTTGTTTGACATCAGTTTAATTCAAGACTTTACAGTGATCCTAAAACTCTATAATGTTAAATGACTGACGTCGAGTCTATAGATTTTGGTAAAAATTGGAAACATCATGTTAATTCCACGTTTTTCTTTTAAAAACAAGACTCCAGTATGTCCGTAAAATGAATAAACAAACGATTTGGGGGCGGGGCTATGTATGAGTTCGGTTTGTGATGTCACTAAAAAGTTTCACAGCTTACAAACACTCATATTTAAGATTAGATGAGGACAGCATGGTTCCTGGAAACCTTTATCTGCAGAACTTGAACATTAACTAACACTAACTTAGTTAGAACTTCTGTAGATAACGAGTTAAAGTATAAATGTTTACAGGGACCACGTTGACATCGTCTTTTTCTTCCTGTAAACATTTATCTACAGAAATTCAATATTAGCTGAGGTTAGTTTGATAACTAGCTTAGGTCTAACTGAACTATCTTAGCTAGTGCTTTTGATGTGGAGAAATGTGGTTGCAGATAGCCTGCTAGATAGCTCACTTAGCTAGTGTCAGTGATATTGCGCTGTTTAGGATGGCAGGAGAACATGGGGCGGTTTCCAGTTTGCATATTTATAAATTCGGACATTTTTCGTGAAGGTAAACATGTAGAGAAGCCATTTTTAGTCATTTCCCAGGTCTTCCATCACTGTTCTACACTCTTCGAAATGGTTCCTAAAGGGTTCTTAAGGGATAATCATGGGGATCTTGCTTTCGGAAGAGGTTCTAGTTAGAACCCTCTCAGAAAGGGAGCTCTACATCCTCTAGAACCGTTAATGAGTACGCCGTAAAGAACTAACAGGAGGACTGTTTAGAAAGCGGAGAAATAGGGGAACCATCCTGTATGTTTGCGATTCTAACTCTGCTTTTTTTTTTTTGAGAACATTTGTTCCTTAAGGGTTCTTTGGATAGTTAAAGGTCCTTAGATGAGTAAATGGGTTCTATTGAGAACTATATGTGATATGTTGAACCTTATAATAAGTTTTTCCTGGATTCTTTGGGGGGCAACTGAAGAACCTGTTTAGATGTAGTTTTTCCCTAAGATTGTGTTCTTGTGTCTTGAGTGGCAGAGTGTATGAAGTGTATGAAGTGTGTGTGTGTGTGTGTGTTGACGAGTCCTGTGTTCCTCTGTCTGTCCCTCCAGGAGAGTATATAAAGAACTGGAGGCCTCGATACTTCCTCTTGAAGACTGACGGCTCCTTCATCGGCTACAAGGAGAAGCCCCAGGACGCAGACTTCGCCTACCCCCTCAATAACTTCTCTGTGGCCAGTGAGCTTCTCTCTTCTCTTCTGTCTCTTCTTTCCTTTTCTTTTCTTTTTTTAATGCTTTAATGGAATGTTTTGGCACCCTGGAAGTTTCCAGGTATGTTTTTAAAACCGAGGTTGAGCCTGAGGTTTCTGTGGTTTTGTGTTTTCTCTTCGGAGAACTGAATCGTATCGTGAGCAGTCTGGAGATTTCCAGCCGCGATGATGAACGTCCAAAAAGATTTTTCTGCCTCTTTAAATCCTAAGCTGAAAACATTTTCTCGACATGAGTCATGAGTACATTTTTGGAAAGTGACTCTTTTTTTTTTTTTTTTTTTTTTTTTTTTGCGTTCGCTAGACATCACTGTTTAGGCTGGTGAGAATCTCGGCCCTTGAGCATGTACTTGGCGTTTCGGTTTGTGAAGGTGACGAGCCAAACAGACGAATGCCTCACTTTTCACTCGGGATAAATAGCGAATAGTTCTCTCGCTCTCCACGCGGCTCACGCTCACAGATCACGTCTCGTATCCTCACTCGCACTCCTTCCGTCTCTGTTAGAGTGTCAGCTGATGAAGACGGAGAGGCCGAAGCCCAACACCTTCATCATCAGATGCTTGCAGTGGACCACTGTGATCGAGCGAACCTTTCACGTGGACACACCTGAGGAGAGGTGAGCGATTCCACGCATCACTGTAGTGATCGTTATAACTACAGCGCTTTTTTTTGTTTCATTTCCAGTCCAAAATGAAAAACGGTGGATGAGGATAGAGGTCGGATTTGGACCACTTTGTCTTAAACGTTGTGAAACTGATTCCAAGACTGTATGTCTGTTGCCACGGTGACAGGGACGAATGGGTGGAAGCGATACAGATGGTGGCGGACAAGCTGGCCAAGCAGGAGGAGGAAGGAATCCTGTGCAGCCCCACCACCCAGATCGAGATCGTCAACGAGGAGGAGATGGACACCTCCATCAGCCACCATAAACGAAAGGTGAGAGGACGGGAGGCTCCTGCAGGCGGGGCTCGTCCTGCTTGTGAACATCTATAGAATAATATCACGCAACTTTCTTCCGTTTCCTGCTCCGTCAGACAATGAACGACTTCGACTATCTGAAGCTGCTAGGCAAAGGCACCTTCGGGAAGGTGATCCTGGTGAAAGAGAAGGCCAGTGGAACTTATTATGCAATGAAGATCCTGAAGAAGGAGGTCATTATTGCCAAGGTGAGACACCACTATTTTTTTTTCTTTTTATTCTTATATACTGTACATATAATTTACATCATTACAATGATAACGCAGAGTGTCAGAAAAGTCAGGAACCAATGGAAATATGTTGAGCAAAATCCACAAAAAACATGAAACAGCGGTTGAGAAAACACGTAGAACCCAAGTGTGAACATAATAAACGTAAATAATAAAAACAAAATGAAGTACATGTATTTTTACTCTTATTGATTCCTTACTTTTCAGACACCCTGTATACTTATTATAAAATTGCAATCATGTAATTATTCATGTTAACACAAATGCTAGAATAGAGTATTCTGTTTCTTGTTAATGTTTCAAATATCTATTAGCCATTTCTTTCACTAAAAAAAATGGCTTGTTGCTATGCAACAAAATATCGTAGAAGGAAATCTTTTGTAAACTAGCAGCACGCCAGCTAATATAGTTCTCTGGTTTTCGTTGTTCTGAGCTCTGTGGAGGAAAGGATTTTACAGTCCATGTCATTGTGCACGTTTCCTCACAGTACTTAAAAGGCATGATGGGAATCGGAGTCATTGGCGTAGCCACCATTTGTCAGGTGGACGTCTTTTAATGATCCAGTTATGGTATTCATTTTGTATTGTTTGTTCAGTCCCTCCAGGATTTTGCGATCGCAGAAATGAACGCAAACTCAAGCAAATTCCGCAATATTCGGAGGAGCTTGCGGTTTTTCAAAATTACCGCAGATTTGGACCGAGACGCGTCACGTGACGTCATCACAACGCGCATTCAGCCAAAGCCCTCTTCGAGTCACGTGCATCAAACATGAGTACCGCTAAAAGGGCTAATGTAATTTAAAGGGCCAGTTCAAGTAGTTTTCCGCACAAAAAAATTCCGCAAATTGCATCACAAATTTTGAAAAAATCCGCAGCAAAATCAAGCATTTTTGGCCACAACAATCACAAAAAAAAAAAAAAACTCTGCGAAATCCTGTACGGACTGGTTTCTTTTATTAATTTTTCTGTTTAGCTCTTGATTCATGATGCCTTATGCTGATTTCATAGCAATTCTACTGTGATTTTATGGTGAATCTGCGATGATTTGTGATTAATAAACTGACTGTGAATCAGCAGTAAAAGAGCGGACCAATCTGTATACCAGAGAGCTACGACGCCAAACAGTACTGTAGTAGTAGCAGTGAGGCACGGATTTATTTGAATCATTTACAGAACGATCTACCATCAAACCAGTCCTGCCTTATTAATAATGTTGCCATGAAATACCTTTATGACTGTTCCGGTGCATGATTCCGATTGGTCAATCCTGTTTCATACAATAGCAGAAGGTAGCCAATAAAATGTGACTAAACACACTAAGGGAATTGTTCATTTGACGTTTGGGACTGTTTAATATGGAATCACAATGATGACCCTGTTGTTGTTTTATGCACATCATTATAGTGTGGGTTTAAACTTGAAATCCCTCCTAGGTGTACCTCTGGTCATTTTTTTTTTTATCAACGGATTATCTTTCTAATATCACATGCCTGCTCTTTAATTGTTTACACATTGTTTTAAGCAGTATAATGATTTTGCGTTAAGGAAAAACTTGTCTTGTCCAGACACTTTACCTGGTTATATTCCTTGTCCTTTATCTCTCTCTCTTTCTCATTCCGTTCTGTTCTCTTCTCTTTCTTTCCCGCTGTTCAGGATGAAGTGGCCCACACTCTGACTGAAAGCAGGGTATTAAAAAACACTAGGCATCCCTTTTTAACCGTGAGTGCTTTTGCTGAACACGTGTGATCAAAAAAAAAATAATCAAACAAATTTACACTCCAAAATCTGGTGAAAATTACAGAAGGTCTGAAATCCTCTTTATTTCCCAACACAGTCTCTGAAGTACTCTTTTCAGACCAAGGATCGTCTGTGCTTCGTGATGGAGTACGTCAACGGTGGAGAGGTGAGCCGTGATCCAACTCCTCAGAGAGAGCTGATTTTTAAAAAAAAAAAAAGATTTTGTTGAACGAACACTTCATTTTGATCGTTCAATTTCAAAAACGATCGTATGACAACACAATAGTTGACCTAATGTTAGCTCGTTTACTGTCAAACATGGCTTCTAGTTTACTTTCCTAGTATAACCAATAGACAAATGTTAGCTAGCTTACTGTCGAACATGGCTACTGATGCTAGTTACACAATATTATAGTTCATCTAATATTAGCTAGCTTACTAGCAGGCATGGCTACTGATGCTAGTCTCACAATATTATAGTTAATTTAATGTTAGCTAGCTTACTGTCGAACATGGCTACTGATGCTAGTTACACAATATTATAGCTCATCTAATATTAGCTAGCTTACTGTCGAACACGGCTACTAGTTTACTTTCCTAATATAACTGATAGCCAAATGTTAGCTAGTTTCCTAGCAAACATGGGTACTGAAGCTATTCACACAATATTTAATAGTTCATTTAATAGTTCATTTAATGTTAGCTAGCTTACCTGTGCAGTTGGATAATTCTAGTTACAGTGGGTACAGAAAAGAATCAACCCCCTTTAAATTTCAGCCTGAAATGAAGACAGACACAGTTTTTGTTTTATCCAGCTGTATTTACTCAGTGCAACTTATAACATCCAAGTGAAAGATATAACACCAACATGTCAGGGGGGAAATAAATAAATAAATAAATAAACAGAATCACTGAGTTGGATAAAGGATCCAATCAAAACTCGATTGTAAACTCAATCAGGTGTAGCTAATCACCTTCTCAACGGCACACAAAGCCATTTGACGTTCAACTGTGATCAGCTGTGGTCATTTTGATTAGCTCAGCATGACAAGAGCTTTCCTGGAGCATTTTGTAGTGCAACTGAAGCAAATAATCAACTATGGGTGGCAAGGCACTGTCAGAAGATCTCCGGGATAAAGTTGTGGACAGGCACAAGTCAGGAGATGGATACAAAAAATTTTCAAAGGCTTTATCAATGCCTAGAAGCATAGTGAAGTCTATTATTAAGAAGTGGAAGGTATTTGGTACAACACAGACCCTCCCTGGATCAGGACGTCGCTCCAAACTGGATGAAAGAGCCAGGAGGAAACTGGTCAGAGAGGCTACCAAGAGGCCTACAGCAACTCTGAAGCAGTTGCAGGAATTTATGACAAAGAGCGGTCATTGTGTGCATGTGACAACAATATCACAAATTCTCCACAAATGTGGCTTGTATGGGAGGGTTGCAAGAAAAAAGCCACCCATGACTGAGCTTTGAAAAAACGCACCTTGAAGATTCTGAGGCCACATGGGAAAAGGTGTTATGGTCAGATGAGTCTAAAATTGAATTGTTTGGGCTCAACACCAAACGATATGTCTGGCGGAAATCCAATACAGCTCACCATCCAAATAACACCATTCCTACAGTAAAGCATGGAGGTAGTAATATCCTGTTATGGGGGTGTTTCTCTGCAGCAGGGGCTGAAGTACTTGTCAGGATAGAAGGACAATGGATGGGGTAAAATCTGCTGCCCATCTGCCAGAAAGTTGTCAATGGGAAGAAGGTTTACCTTCCAACATGACAATGACCCAAAGCACACAGCAAAACTGACCACACAGGGGTTGAAGGAGAAAAAGGTGAATGTCCTTGCATGGCCTAGTCAGAGCCCAGACTTAAACCCCATTGAAAATCTGTGGAATGACTTGAAGACTGCAGTCCACAAACGGTCACCATCAAATTTAACTGAACTTGAGCAGTTCTGCAAAGAAGAGTGGGCAAATATTGCAAAGCCTAGATGTGCAAAGTTAGTAGAGACATATCCCAACAGACTAAAGGCTGTAATTAAAGCAAGGGGGTGATCCTTTTTCCAACTCAGTGATTCTGTTTTTTAAATTTTTTTTCTTTTTCTGAAATGTTGGTGTTGTATCTTTCACTTGGATGTTATAAGTTGCACTGAGTAAATACAGCTGGATGAAACAAAAACTCTGTTTATCTTCATTTCAGGCTGAAAAGCAACAAAATGTGAATATTTTAAAGGGTGATGATTCTTTTCTATACCCACTGTAAATAGCACTAAAAAACATTATGAACCTTTTTTTTTTTTTAAGGTTTTTTTTTAGGTTTTTTTTTGCATATAACATTTCAGTTTCATAATAAAATGGTTTGTGTAGCATTAGATTACTAGCTCAGTTGGCTACATGTTTTAAGGTGCAATTGATCTATTAGCTTTGATTTCACAATGCTAATCACTTGCTAATTGATTGCTAGCTGTGTTTACCTGATATTGGCAAGCTTAATAGTGCAGCTGGTTACTGGATTTAATTTCACGGTCAAGTAGTTCACCTAATGTGAGCTAGCTTTAGTGCAATTTCACAATATGCTTAAAAACTAGTTACCAATTGCCAGCTAGCTTGCTAGTGTCCAGTACTTAGCTAGCACCGTAACATCAGAAAGCTAATCTGTTGAGCTTTGTAGAGTGGTGGGGAGTCTGTGGTAATTAGACAGAATGCGTTGGTTCTGAAGGAATTTATTTACACGTAGTTAGCAAGCCTTGTTTACAACTACTGCTCAGCTATTGCACTTTGTAATTAACACTAGTATTTAATTTTAAAAACAACACCGAGTGAAACAAAAATGAAAAGAAGAGTGTGTGTTTGGAAGATTACATTTAACCTTAAGCTCTACTGGCTCTTTGAGTAGAAGATTGGATGTCCCTGCTTTATTCATTTATTTATTTGTTTGTTTTTCTACTGCAGCTGTTTTTTCATTTGTCAAGAGAGCGCGTGTTTTCGGAAGACCGGACCCGTTTCTATGGCGCCGAGATCGTCTCTGCACTGGATTATTTGCACTCTGCTAAAATTGTTTACCGCGATCTTAAGGTAAGCTCCAGCTCACCCGTTTATTCCAACATGCTCTGTGTGCAGATCACAGAAACACAGAAAGGTGTGTCTTTCAGTTTACACACAGAAATTAAAGCAGTTTCACGGATGAGACCACAGATATAAATGTGGACGTGTTTTTGATTCCGTATATGGAAGAAGGAAGTCACTGGCATTCATACTGTATTTGCGCATAATAAAAACAAGAATTATTATATGAATTTTCATACACATTGTTAATATGTGCTAACCTAACAAGACTTCTGAGAGGACTTTTATTCAAATAGTTATACAGGCTCATAATATTTACTGCTACAGCTAGCAGGTTAGCTAAATAAGCTGACAGGATTGTTGTGTCATGTTCATGAATGTTGTTGGCTTCTAAGCAGCTAAGCCGCTAGCTAATATGAGGTAATCTGAGAGGATTTCTGACAGGATTTTTTTAACTCATGAAAATGTTGATGTTAGCTCGCTGACTAACATAAGCTAACCTGAGAGGTTTCAGATATTTCAGAAAACTATACCCACTAAGAAACATTTAAAAATATGTCCTTTAATTTGTGTCTTTATTCATTCAAACCGCACTGTAAATGTGTGTGTGTGTGTGTGTGTGTGTGTGTGTGTGTGTGTGTGTGTGTGTGTGTGTGTGTGTGTGTGTGTGTGTTTAGCTGGAGAACCTGATGCTGGACAAGGATGGCCACATTAAGATCACAGATTTCGGTTTGTGTAAGGAGGGCATCACCGACGCCGCCACCATGAAGACGTTCTGCGGAACTCCGGAGTATCTGGCACCCGAGGTAGTGTGTTCCTCGCCTCCCATAGCCAACTCCCATTTCATAACCACCCTAAGTTGACTCATTCTGTAGTTGACTCGAATCCCACAATGGACTCACATGTCGTAACCAGCTCACATCCCATAACTGACTTGTATCCGGTTACCAACTCTCATTCTGTAACCGGCTCTCAGCCCATAGCCAATTCACATCTCATAACTGACTCGCATCCCGTAACCGACTTTCATTCCATAACTGACTCGCATCCAATAGCCAACTTGCAACCCGTAACTGACTCGCATCCCACAGCTGATTTGCAACTAGTAACTGACTCGCATTCCACAGTCGACTCGCAAACCTTAACTGACTCGCATTCCACAGTCGACTCGCAAACCTTAACTGATTCGCATTCCACAGTCGACTCGCAAACCTTAACTGATTCGCATTCCACAGTCGACTCTCAAACCTTAACTGACTCGCATTCCATAGTCGTCTCGCATCCATTAACTGACTCGCATTCCACAGTCGACTCGCAAACCTTAACTGACTCGCATTCCATAGTCGACTCGCATCCATTAACTGACTCGCATTCCACAGCTAACCCGCAACTCATAACTGACTTGCATTCCATAGCCAACTCGCATTCCACAACTGACTCGCAACCCATAACTGACTCGCATTCCATAGCCGACTCACATCCCAGAGCTGACTTGCAAACCGTAACTGACTCGCATTCCATAGCCGACTCGCATCCAATAGCCAACTTGCAACCCATAACTGACTCTTATTCCATAGCCGACTTGCAACCCATAACTGACTCGCATTCCATAGCCGACTCGCATCCAGTAGCCAACTTGCAACCTGTAACTGACTCGCATTCCATAGTCGACTTGCATCAATTAACCAACCCGCATCCTGTAACAATAATGGACTCACTTTCATTAACCAACTTGCGTCCCATAGCCGACTCGCGTCCCATAGCTGACACACATCCCGTAACTGACTTGCATCCCATAACCCCCTCTGCTGTACACATTTACAAGATTCTTGCGCAGGTCTGGAAAAAGGTCAGAGCAGGGTTGTAAATCTGTTGTCTTTAGACATGAACCCATATCACATTTCATATTTTCATCTTTCATCATATAACCTTTAAAATTCTTAAGAATCCTGAACATGTAAGGTCTGAAATTTTTTGATGTTTTCCAAAAAAAAAAAAAAAAAAATCAGGAAAGTCTTCAGTAAAATACAGGACTGCTGTTTCACTTGGGCTTTTAGTGGATGATGTCATCAGTAAAGCATGACTTCATAATTCATAAGCAGTGGTGGAGATGTTTTGCTGTGCTGTGGTTTGTGTGACTCATAGCTTCATTGTGTGTAAGTGTGTGACAGCATGTAGTGGTTTAGTACAAGAACGTAAAGGCTTCAGCATTAGCGTGTTTTCTCATGCTGTGGATTTATTATTAAACGTACATCTGGCCTCAACACTGCTGCTTTTCCTGCCTCTCTCAGGTGGAGAGTTGGGGGAAAGTTCACAAATTCCTACCATTGTCACTTCTTTATTTTTAAAAAAAAAAACAAGTCATTATATGAATGTCAGTGTCAGAGCTGATGTGGTAAATATCAAAGATGAAAATCTTGACCTCCTGGCGGAGGCAACCAGATTTTGGGCTACAATATCTTAGTAAAGTTTTTAAATCCAGTAAAAAACGAAGCTCCCAAAGCATTCGAGTCTTTAAAGGTCTATAGTATCGTAGTAATTCTTTTAATGCTTTTTATTGTTTTATTTAATGTAATTTTTATTTCATTTCAGTGCTGTTTGGATTTGGATTCAGTGCTTGTGTTATCGTATAGGACTTTGGCCGACACTTATAGTCTTTAAATGTGCCATATAAATAAAGGTGATTTGACTAGTACGTAATACTGTTAATCTTCACAAGAGATTCAAACAGAGCGTCATTACTGATCCACTATCATCTACACTGAGTTTGGAGTCCCCATCATGCATGCCAGTATTGTTTATGGCTAGTTTGATGTTTGGTTTCA
This sequence comes from Cranoglanis bouderius, assembly GCA_023630585.1. Lineage (NCBI taxonomy): Eukaryota > Metazoa > Chordata > Actinopteri > Siluriformes > Cranoglanididae > Cranoglanis > Cranoglanis bouderius. The sequence continues at coordinate 3,619,034 of CM042552.1, forward strand.
TCCCACCACAAAACCCAGTTCCAGTGACGTTTGGTGATGTTCAGGATTTTGTCTATCTCTTCAAAACAGCATCCAAAAAATATTTAAGGGTGCCAATAATTCTGTAGTCGATGGAATGTCTTACTTATTTACTTGTGGATCGGCAGTGTGTCCTGTTTCTAGCTGTTTGGTATCATTCAGTTCTAGCATTTTTAAAACATAGTATTGACCAGATACCATAAATGCAAATATAAGGAAATGTAAACGCATTAACAGGTAAAAGCGCAGCACATGAGAACACACACAACTCGCACACACACTCAGTGAGTTAATGCGATACTGTAAGTGCTTGAATTGATTATTGCTCAGGTATTGGAGGATAATATGATCTGGGAGTGTAATGTAATCCTGTAAGCGATCTCTCCGTGCTCAGGTGTTGGAGGATAACGATTACGGCCGAGCAGTGGACTGGTGGGGGCTGGGCGTGGTCATGTACGAGATGATGTGTGGACGCCTTCCCTTTTATAACCAGGTACGTTCGAGACGAGACCCGTGTGACGCCGTTCTAGTGCACACGAGTCTCTAGCTACGTTTCCATCCACGTGTTTTTATGCGAATTTTGGGATGCTGGATGGAAACACCAGATGCGAATAAAATCTCCAAAATGAGCATAAAAAAAAAAACAGATGCGCTCAACTGAGGTGGATACATTTTTTTCCCGATAAGAAGACATGCGCATAAACTACGATGGAAACCCATTTACCAAAAACAAATTCCTCGACGCGCATCAAAAACGTCATGTGACTTTGACTCAACAAATCATGTGATTGGATAATTGGCTCAGAAAAGTAAAAGTCAGAATGGCGAGAGCGGGATGTGCCAGTTTCCCCGGTAGTGATGATTTTGTTCTGTTGAACACGTGATGGAAACGGTGTTTTATTCGCAAATGTTTTATGAGATATTCCAATTTTTTCGCAACTTGGATGGAAACTTAGCTAGTGTTGCAATTACTGTTAGTGTGCGTTGCATTGCGTTGCAGTTCTGAATGGGATAAATGTGCATGATTTTGGTGTTTCATTTCTTTAATGGCTTTCATTTGTGTGTTTATTAAAACCCTGTGTGTGTGTGTGTGTGTGTGTGTTTGGGGTTGTGCTTCCAGGACCACGAAAAGTTGTTTGAACTGATTCTTATGGAAGAAATCAAATTTCCCAGAACCCTCTCTGCTGATGCCAAGTCTCTGCTTTCTGGCCTGCTCATCAAAGACCCTAACAAAAGGTGTGTATGTGTGAGAGAGAGAGAGATAGACCGAGAGAATATGAATTTTGAATTGTATCTAGCTATAGCGATATCATTGATGCTTGTGCTGTTATTAAAGTGTGTATATACACTAAGCTGATGCGTGCCATTGCATTTGCACAAATGGGTGTTCCTAAATCCGTGTGTGTAGACTGGGAGGAGGTCCGGACGACGCGAAGGAGATCATGAGACACAGTTTCTTCTCTACGCTGGACTGGCAGGAGGTTTACGACAAAAAGGTGCCACACGGTCGGGTTCTGTAAACATGAACGTTTCACTGTGTAGCTGAAATGTAGCTGGGATTGTATGAAAGTGGCCTCTCTCTTTCTCTCTCTCTCTCTCTCTCTCTCTCTCTCTCTCTCTCTCCCTCTCCCTCCCTAGCTCGTTCCCCCGTTCATGCCCCAGGTCACATCTGAGACAGACACCAGGTATTTTGACGAGGAGTTCACAGCTCAGACCATCACGATCACCCCTCCGGAGAAGTGTAAGTGAAAATTCGGTCTGTTTACGTATTTTCCAGACTGTAAGACACTTTATTCCGCTTATTCCATCTTAGAATGCAAAGTGACGCGTTTCCTTGCATTAGCCTGATTCACATGCGGCTCTTTGTTAGTTATTTTCCGGCAAACTGCTACTCCATGAGTTACAACCTCAATACCGATACCTAGTCCAGTATTGCGATATGGCCATATACCAAAACAGTACTATGGCAAATTCATCACAAGCTGCTGGAAGTAATACAAAATGGATTTCTGCTTTTGTACATGTTGCTAAATGAACAATGTATCTTCAACTGTATGATTTAGAAATTAGCTGATAGTGAGTGACCCTGACAACAGAATTGGTTTCTCACTGGCTTTCCTTATATGGAAACCATATAGAGTCGGTTTTATGTTTTTGACTGAAAAGAATGTGCAGAAATTGGCTGATTATGCTCTACAAGTGGCACATACAGTATGAATCTCTCACGAGTCAAATATTATTCATGCGGTTATATAAAGGCATAAACCAATTATAGTGTAGAGCAGGTCTTTGTAAACTTTTTGTAGCCAGGAAACACACAACTGTAAAGACCTGTAAGACCCCCTTACTATGGATTTACAATATTTCCTGAACGTTATTGACATTTGTTTAAAATACTGATTTTAGAGCTTTCTATTCCTGAACCTTCCACCGTACACATTAGGTCGGAGTTGACTTGGACTTGGTGCTTGGACCCCTAAATATAATGATGTTGATAACGCAGGTTATGATTTCCACCACAAGAGAATGGTGTCATTCTCTGGGAGGAGCATATCCACATGCAAGGGTGCATAGTGTACGTATTATTGGAAGAGATTTAGTTTAAGCATGCTGCATGTTCTGGCGCTTCTTCTTCTTGCGTCTGTTGCTTTTTCGTTTGTGTCGATATTCTGTGCGCGTATGGCAAAATATTGAGTATGGAATTGCAGTTGGATAGATATAAATAGTTCTAGCTAGCATCTTATTGTCTGGAAAATACAGCACGTCCGTAAGCCGTAACGTCTCCTTTCTTTCTTCATCGTACATAAAGTTGTTGCTCAGATATTTTAAACTCGATGTCGTTTCTCACCTCTCTGTGTCCCCTCTGCAGTCGACGAGGACGGCATGGACTCGGCCGACAGCGAAAGGAGACCGCATTTCCCACAATTCTCATATTCAGCCAGCGGGCGGGAGTGAAGCTCGCTCGTTACCCGGCGCCAGTGTTTTTCATCCGAGGCCATTTAAGGAAATTACGTAGCCATGCTAGGAAAAGTCTGCACTCCTCCTCCTCCACCACCACCTCCTCCTCGTCCTCCTGTTTTCTCTTTAATTATTTAATGACTTGGGGAAGTTTTCATTTTGTTGGGGTTTTTTTTTTTGTTTGTTTCTTTGTTTTTATTTTCAATGTTGCGAAAAAAAGGGGTTTTGCACAGACGGGTTTGACCGAACCTAGTCAACCCACGTAAAAAAAGAAAGAAAAGAAGGTCTTGTACATTTTCAGCATTGTTGTTGTTTACAGCAGATCAAGAACAGGTTTTTTTTTTTGTTGTTGTTGTTGTTTTTTTTTTATGTCGGGGTTTTATTTTTTTCAGTGCATTAAATTATGTCCATCAGTATTACCATTGACGTTGAGCTCTTGGGTTGGTTTTGTTTGTTGTTGTTGTTGGGTTTTTTTGGTGTACGTGTGCTTGTTTTAAAAAGCCGTTCTGGGGAACAAAACCAAAAACGTTGCCTTATGTGTGCGGACAGACGGATGGACAGAGAGACAGGGTTCTTGGCTCGCAAAAACCTTTCTGATCTTTATGTTTCTGCATCGCTCTGTATAACATGTTCCACCTCTCGCACTCTGTGACACTGCGGGGGAAATGTGTACGAAAGAAAGACACTAAGGTTTTTTTTTTTTGCTTTGTTGTTGTTCAAAAGGGAAAGATTTCATTTACAGTACGCAAAACTGCCAGTTACCGTAACGTGAACCTCACTCAGGTGACGTCGAGCAAAAACTACTCAAACCAGAGACTGAGAGAGAGAGAGAGAGAGAGAGACTGAGATGTAGAAAGGTTTGAGGTGGTTTTGCTGTTAAACACAACTCAGCTACAGTATAGACAGAATGTCAGAGCGCTGGTCTGGGATCAGTTTTTCTGAAGGAATACCGAGATTCCTAATATCTCTCACAGTTGAGTGCAAAAGTTTGCACCCCATAGTATTTTTTTAAATACAGTTTATTAAGGAGCTAGGACGTACAAACGAACATTTTGTAGAGATATCAGTGGAACCCACCCACCATTTCCCTTTTAGAGAATCCTTAAAATGCCTGCATGCTATAAATCCAGAACACTGAGGTAAACAAGTAAAAGCTGCCAATTTTTTTGCTAAACTCACTGATTTTTTTTTCTTTTTCTTTTTCTAAGTATTTACTCGCTCACTGAGCCTTAACCTTAAAAGGATCCTCCTTTTTTCTTTTCAAATAAAAGTAGTACGTTGTACCTCCTTATTTCACATTTCATCTAAAGATAAAATCATTTCAGGGTGAAATTACTGAAAGTAAAACGTGGCTGCGTGAACAGAAGCGAACGAGTTAGTCCTTCCAGCGTTACAGCTGAGAGGATTGAGGAAGCCGATTAACAGATAGAAAAGAGGTTGAAGGGTGGAGATGTGGTCTGTGCGTTGCGTCCACTTGTTTATTTATTTATTTATTTTTTGTTTCGAAACGAAAAATCGGAAAACGTAGAGCTTGGCACTAAAACAGGAAATGAATTCATTTTTTTTTCATGGAATCGTTTTTTAAAAATAATATATTGACTCGTTTTGAATTCATTCTACTAGTTTCACCACGTAAAGTCTAGAAATCAAATATTCATGAATTACAATATGAATTTTTTTTTTTTTTTTTTTTTTTTTTTTAAACCTGCCAGTGCAGTACATTTCAGCATGAGCAGAGTCGACCTGGAGGTATGTCGGCTGTTCGTGTCCTTTTCTCTGGTTTAGATGTGGTTAAGGTGTACTCTGGAATTCTGCTTTCATAAAAAAAAATATATGATAAGAATAGGATCAATATGTATGCAAAAAAAGCAATTTTGCGTGATTAAATTGTTGTGAAATTGCAGCACCTGGAAAATCCTGCTGATTTTTTATTTATTTATTTTTTGTCTTCCTTCCACCATCACCCTCGGGCTACGTTTAAAAAGCACGTAGCGATCCGTATTGGCAGCGCAGCCGGGTCACTCGAGATCGTTTATTAACTTTAACTCCAAAAATGAATCCGAAATGATGAAAATGACATCGTGAAATGACGGAGAAATAACACGAGAGCGCTTTGTAATGTTTATTTGAAAGTTTTATAGCCAAAAAAAAAAAAACTGATTTACACATCAGACTTGCATATAATTTTTTTTTTTTTTTTCTTAAATGAAAAACACGAATGAACTCGACGTACGCAGACCAGATGTGGAGATCCAAGTTATAACCCTTTTTTTTGTTACTTTTAGAATGATAATGAAGGAACATCTGGGGAAACCTAGCACATTAAATAGCTTCTAAATTTCACTGTCGTCTAAAGGTGTACAAACTTTTGCACTCAGCTGTACGTACGATCTCGGATATGAACGTATTCAAGATGACGACGAAAACCTGATCCCGGATCGGACCAGCTCTGTTTATCAGAAGTTTTATAGTCCTTTACAAAAGTATTTAACAAAAAACAAGAGGGGAGAGGAAAAAATACAACGGAAATAAATACATAAATAATATTTACAGATAATATATTAAATCATATATAATGAATTATAATGATGACAATATATATATATATAATCCGGGCCGTGTTCTAAAAGTACTGGCGATACCTGTGATACTGTGAGGAAGAGTATTGCGATGAAACGTATCACGATATCGTGGTCACATGGTCACTTATACACACCCGGTAGCTGTATGTACAGAAACCTCACTACAGATGAGCGCTGTTACACACGAGAGCTTGTGTGTACGCTGTATTCTGTAAAATCAGCTCTGATCAGCTAACACAAGCGTCTCTTTTCACAACACACATCTTACTGTTACTCTTACTTTCATTCGTTTTGTTGTTTTGGCATTATCCAGTTCAGTTTAGCTGTAGAAAGTGACTCCAGATTGATTGGCACCCTTTAAATGTGATATTTTGAGCTCAAATCTACAGGGACATTGTCACAACAAAGGGATTTTACACGTGTGCAACTTCAAATTCATTCCCCAGGGAGACAGAGCATGTTTTTTGTTTTTTTTTGTTTTTTTAAGGAATGGCAATTTGCTTGCGTTCATGTAGGGATGTCGGTCATTTTGGCGACCGAAGAGGGTGAAGGCTATTGTGTTTCCTTTGAGACAGGTGAAATCATCCTGATGGGAAAAAAAAACAATACAAACCATCACAGAAATTCTGGTTTCCATTACAAATACCACTAAAACCATTACCATTACTGGTCCTTAATGGTATCCACTAGACATAACATGCCACCAATAGAAGGCAACAAATTACCAGTAGAGACCCACAGGGACCATTACAGTTTCCATTAAAACCAATACAATTCCTATTATAGCAGTTAAAACCATTGCAAATTCTATGAGGGTTTCTATTGGGGTTTTTTTTTTTTTGTTTTTTTCTGCAAGGCAGCCCTCTGATCAGCTAATGTCGCTGTGATTGACAGGAGAGAGAGAGAGAGAGAGAGAGAGAGAGAGTAGGTCCCTCCCACCCAGAGAGCACGGGCAATTTAGCTCCTTTGGCTCCCACACATGAATGCCTCACGATCTCCTGTTGTACTGATTGTGAGCCGGCAAATCTGTAGTTTGTTTTGTTTTTGTTTTTTTTTTCAAATATGAGAGCAATTGAAAACGAGAAGAATTGAACGGAAAGTTTTAATTACGGTTTAATGTTTATCTTATACAATCATATTTTTTTTGCTCATTTTTATGAAAGGTGCCAATAATTCTGGAGGTCACTGGATGATGTGGGCACGATGCGGCAATCAAAACCCAGATCAGATCCCATTTACCCAAAACGACTGAGGACTGTGTCCAAAATCACTTAAAAGTGCACTATTCAATAAGGGTGATTCCCACGCCCAAATGTAATGGCACCCCTGCATATCCGTGCACTACATACTGTGTAAAAATAATGGCCTTGACTATACTACACATGTAGCGTTTTACTGAACGAGTCAGTATCGTACCGATCCACAAGTTTTGTGCGGTAATATGTGGTTAGCGATACACCTTCAGACTCGTCCAGCTCATCCGATCCCGTGTGATCTAACTAAGCAATGGCGTCTATTTTTTTGGTCAAAGCAGACCTGTATCTTATTGTGAGAAGACAAAACGATACTTGACAATAATGTGATCGAAACAAAAGACAGAAAAACGTCTCCATAGACTCTGTGGTATTTAAGTCCCGCCTCTTTTATATCCGCACCAATGAGATGCGGAAGTTCAGTTTTAAAATAGTTTTCTCTCTGTAATGCTGATTTTGAAGCGACATCAGGTTTTCTAAACGTTGGTATCATGAGACTTTCCCCCCCCCCCATCAGTGTATTTTTGTACCACAGTTCTACTTTTCGCTTACGCCAACGTTACGCTCCGTCTCTCGCTCTTGTGTGACGAAGGTGTGTCGTTTTATGGAAGAAACAAAAGGACGCGTTACGAATTTCGTTTTGGTTCTTCGATTCCACGCATTAAGTTGTTCTGTTAGTTTTGGTTTGGTTTGTTTTTCTGTTGTTGTTTTTTTTTTAATACCAAAGCGATGCGGCAGGTTTACAGTAAAGTGTCCTGCTTTATTGCTGTTTGGTAATATTTATTTTAAGTTATAATAAAATGATGAAAAACACTTTTTTTGTGTGTGTGTTTGTTGTATTTCTGTCAAGTGGGTGAAGAACTTTTCTAATAAACCAGGTTGAAAAACCTTTAAGTCTGATTCTATGGATAAGTGCGAAAGTTTGCGTCCCCTTTCGAAATAAGTGTACGCATTTCTATTGACATTTACTGTGTTTGATTTTAGAGATGTTCTTCCAAAATATTAGTACAAACAATAATTATATGTAACAGAAATTCACAAATTGTACATGTTAAGATATTAATAATGGGGGCGAAAGATCACTTTTCCATCTCTTTTTCTGCATGCGATGATTTTCTTTTTGGTAATAGCTAGTTTACAGTTATAACCTCTTTTACATCAGTTTTAATGTCTTTTTTTTTTTTATTTATGTGTAGATAAATTTGTAATGTGAAATTTTCCCTATTCAAAACCCATAGGGGAGGGGGGATGCAAACTTTTGCCCTAAACTGTATATTCACCTGATCAATATTCACCTTCATAAACCAATATTTATCATATAATTTACTACAAAGACTGCTTTGTGTACAATGTACAGTTGTACACGTAGTGTAATTGTTGCTAGGTAACATGACATGATCTTCACACACGTCCTTGCTTTAAAACTATGACACACACACGTATACATATATACACATATACAGTCCCCTTCGAAACTATTGGAACAGCAAGGCCAATTCACTTGTTTGTGCTATACACCAAAGACTTTTGGGTTGATGATGTCACTGTTGTTTTTAGGTTTGTTGTTGTTTCCCTTGGCCTACCCATTCAGTGTCTGTTGCTCAGTACACCAGTGGTTTCTTCCCTTTTTCGGACATTCCAAATCGTTACACTGGCCATCCCCAAAGTTTGTGAAATACCTCAGATTGATTTTCCCTCTTTTCTCAGCATCAAAATGGCTTGCTTTTCTCCCATAGACAGCTCTCTGATCTTCATGTTGGCTTATCCTTTTTTAACAACAAATGCCGTATTCACAGGTGAAACCGAAAGCGAAAACCAAGAGTAGATGTTCAGAGCTATTTATTGTTTAAACAATCGATCTAACAGGACACACCTGGGGACAAGAAACACCTGTCAGTCACGTGTTCCAATATTTTTGCTCGCCTAAAAATTGGGTGGTCTTATACAAAATGTGCTCAAACCCGGTCTTGCCGTTCCAATAGTTTCGGAGGGGACTTTAGAAGAAGAGATAAGAACGTTTGCTGAGTATTGATGAAGGGTTTTTTTATGCTTTATTAACAGAAAATACACAAGACATGATGAGAGTGAGGGTCTTGTTTAGACTTCAGAAGGAGAAAGAAAGATATAGCCATCATACTTTTCTCTCTTCTGTTTCAGAAAACATGGCTGAACTGATCATCCTGATTGGCGCTTGAACGAATAACCAGACACCGGTCCAAAATAGACCTCTGGTCAGTGTTAAAAGTTTTTAGCCTGATTTTATACAAATTTAAGATTAAATCCACACCATATCCACAGTATAGCAGCTTTACTAAAACTATTAACGTTAGCACGCGTTGACATCATCATCGGTGAGCTACAAAACGGGAAATATGGCGTGCCGAAGTTGGTATGGAGATGGGAATTCCCCAGAGATTTCCTCAGGATGGGTTTCCGTCGCTCACTCGGGTACAGCAGGAGGCCAGTCCACATCCACCGACTGACAACAACAACAACAACAAAAAGACACAGGGAACACAAAGGTTAAAAACTCAGCTCTTAGCGCCATTAAGTGCTGCCTCCATTGAAGTTCACGAGAAAATACACTATACGTTATTTCACAGCTGACATGTTGGCTGACTGGCGCTACAAAGCTAATGTAACAACGTCAACATCACGTTCAGCTTTCACCCTCAAGCTTTAAAGGAAAACTCCGTGTTGAAACACTTTATATTTGCGATGTTTTATTATTTGGTGCCAACGTGTTGGTCGGTGCTGTGTTTTTGTTATTGCTATGAAAAGTTAGCGGTTGTCTGCCAAGCTGGTGTGACAGGAGGACATTAGTAGCGCAGTTACAGTGAAATATTATTCATTATTTACTTGGAAGTCGGAGGTCGGAATTATATCGTTTGGGGATGTTCAAGCTACAGAGCAGGAAAAACATGGCCACCTCCATGAAAGTCAAAGCACTGGCAACAAGTTAGCCAGTTCACGGCTTTTGGTTGCCCAAGATGGAGGCTGGCGTAGCTTTACAGCATTTAGCTACAAGAAAAAACAGTTTTGCTCATGTTAATAAAAGACAGAAAGTCTCAATGTGTGATCTGTGTGACATCACTAAGGGAAAAAATTACATGAAATATTTTGGTGACTTCCATTACTTCTTAGGTCCATTAGCTTCTTCGTAGCTCCATGGAAACATCAGGCACCAAACATATCGTCTACAATTGACTACATTAGTTTAACCCTTCACTGCATGGTGTTGCCATATGGCAACAATTAATTTATCTCCAATTTTTTTAATGGCCAATAATGAAAAAAACCCAATATTTTCCTATTTAACTGGAAAAAAGGTGGCTTTAACTTTGACGTAACAAAACAAAAGCCATTTTACATGACCAGGAAGTTCTGTTTGCACTTCCTTTTCTGCATTCACATGGCACGGTGAAGGTCATCATCTGAGGGTTCTCAAAATATTTAGGCAAAACTGCATAAACACTACCCGAGATAAGTTAGCATTTATTTTTTGTCATGTAATCATGTTTATATATTTTGAGTATTCTGTTACATAGCTAAATGCAATTGTTGCCATATGGCAACAAAATGCGAGAATGGAACTGTCGTATGTGCATTCATGAGTTGGAACAGCACCAAAAAAAAAAAAAAAAAAAAAAAAAAAAAGACACTAGGCTTCTCTAATAGTATATTTACATTTTTCCACATTCAAAATTAAGAAAAACTGTTGTAATTTCAGACATTTTCTAAATTTTATGTTTAAAAAAAAAAAAAAAAGAATTACGAATTCAAGAGAAAGAATTAAAAAGATACTTCACCCAAAACATGTTTGGATCTAATTTTTTTGTAGGTATTTTGAGTGAGTAAATCCATCCACATACTTTTTACAACTGTAATTCCTTTCTAGTAGACATAACTTTTACATGCTTACTAGAACTTACTTACTTGAACTAATTCAATAGTAAAAATCCATTAAAATACATTTTTTTTTGAGGTAAATGGAATAATTCCTGCAGTAGAGGGTTAAATCTTGTCTAGAGTCATTTTAAATGTTGTGGCTCGATGAAACAAACCTCCACGTCCAGCTCCAGAATGTCCACCTCTGTCTGCATGAGGGCACCGAGGTTGGGCTTCGTCCGGCCGAAATCTCCGTGCACAAACTCTTTAATGTAGCTGTTTGGCGACTCGTTAAGGTCACGTTAATGTGATTTATGTTTAGCAGTTGGTAGACGACAGAACAAATGTGATTGTCTACGTGTGGTTTAAAACAAACAAACAAACAAACAAACAACTGAATTTCCACATCAGTCGAAGGGAGGAGCAGTCTATCAACACTGAAATAATCTCTTTGTGTGTGTGTGTGTGTGTGTGTGTGTGTGTGTGTGTGTGTGTGTAAGGATACGTCCCGGCCTGGGTGCGCAGCTGCAGTGTGAAGTGGTGTGTATCCAGGTAGCTCGCACTCATGGAGTGGATGAGTCTCTGTCTGACTGCAAGCGGCCTGCGATGGAGGACTCGGAGTGGGGTCTTCTGATCGATCTTCAGCTCCTACACACACACACACACACACACACATCATATATCCACTACACACACTTTCCTGTCCAGTAGCTACTCAGTGCTTAAAGTAAAAAATAAATTTGCACAATGCCCCCCTACCCTAAACTCCAGGGAAGATTTTAGCCTCCAGATTATAAACTATTGTTGTTCTTCCTGTTTGTTTGGGATTGTTTTTGTAAATCATGGCACTTATTGGTCTGTAACTGAGAGGCTGTGTTACTTAAGAATGAGAAAAAATTGGTAGTGTTTTTAGACAACGGATCCCTGAACAGAATGTTTACAAATTGGAAAAAGAAAACCCCAAGTTTTCATTTTTCATTGCTGTTACTGATAATAATTATCGATACATTCATATAATATATGCAGTAGATATACTGCAATTTACTGTACAACTTACTGTTTGTTTTCCATTTTTGACACAAATTTAACTCCCACACTTCTCTGACACACCTGATATCTAATTATCAACCCCATAATGAATATATTTTTATTATTCTTTCAAAAGCTAAAAGAATTGACACTGGTTTTAATACTCTCCGTAATACAGTAATGAATAGTGAAGATCATAAACCTTTATCTTTTCAAAAAAGTCCAGATCGGCTGGAGTTATAGGCTTTTGTGTCCAGATGAGGGCACTGTAGGACTTGGTCTTTTCCTCTTCTCCTTCTTTCATACGACTTGTAGCTTCTCTATAAACACACACACACAGATCCACCGAAATGTAGATACGCCTATGTAACCAGTATATTTTTAAAAGGTCTTACGCTCGGTCTCACACGCACACCTGGTTACGATCTGCAGGTCCCGGACTCGGATTTTGTCGGAGGACGTGTTGATCGTCTGCACAGAGGAGAGTGATGAGGAGAAAATGAATAATGAACAGATTATTGCCTGAGGAGAGACATTTCTGTTGGTTCAGTACCTCCTGAAGCTGCTTCATTTCGGCTCTGTTCAACTTCGCTCTGTGTGGATTCAGAAGCTCGATGGCAAACGGACGTCCTGCAGGAGACACGTCACCAGGTCAGTCACAATCAATGTTTTCCAAAATCCAGATGTTTATTTTTCCCTGCTCTAGCACAACTCGCTCAGCTTAAGAACGAATCGGCTTGTCATGTGACGTCAATTGAGAAATATTGAAGCAGTTATTCTTCAGCTTAGACTTTAGAAATATAAGGCTTGGTCTCAAATGCTGGAATTCACATGGGATCCATCATATTGGACGTACCTCTACATATATAACACATACAATTGATATTTGAGGAACATGTCTTTTTCGTCCCTGTTTCTGAGACTATGTTACCCAGAATGCACTGTGAGTGAAACTTTTACCACAGAGGAATGGATGAAAATAGTAAATTATACATATAAACGTAAATCCAATGACTCTGACCTACCATTTCCTAAAGTCCGTACGTCCACGTCTTCTCTCCCGGATGAGCAGAAGTTAAAACCTGTGAACAAAAAGATTTGAGAGCACATATACAACATCCAGCAAGTATTAACTCCACCACTATGTGGTAGTGCAACCACTGGAGTGTTCTCAAGTTAAATCTTTTGTAATTGAATACCATTTTTGGTGCCTGGATCTACCAACACGGCATGCTTCAGTGCATCCACTGGCTGCTGCTGATCTACAAAGTCCTGGTAACACCTGGAGAGGGCTTTGATAAGAGGATCGGCTATTACCTCTGCCTGTGGCTGCGTCTACCCCAGAGCCTCAGCTGCAATGACCTTTACAGCCACCAGACCAAGGCTTGACATGAGCGACACATCCATGGTGGTCCGCACAAGAGAGATCCAACTGTACAGGCTCTCAAATGAAACCAAAGTCTCAATGGCTTGCATCGAGGTGATAACAGGAAGGACTGGGAGGGCATAGGAAGTAGACAGAATCCTGACTCTGCCAATGACCTGGTAGAAACTCTGGTTCCCAGGGGAGCTGGGATTGGAAGAGATAGGGCAGGTAGCCACAACCATACCAGAGGCAAGGAGAGGCACAGGCTGGTACAGGAAGAAGTATGGGCAGGGCTTGGAGAAGCTCGAACCACCAGGATTGCTGGAATGAGATAATAAGGGGCCTGGAAGTTGTTGGGACGCACAAATGGTACATATTGTCACAAGCTCTGGAAAGTGTCAACGCAGCACAGTTTCCTGATCCGACCCCTCCGACCTCTTCTTCTGGAATACCGCAGATACACCAGTGTTGCCTACTTGCCTACTGTGCAAGGGGAGAGGAACAACAGAGAACTGGAGTTGCTGTCCCAGAGCCTTCAGAGAACCATAATCGTGTCCTGATGGACATAGCAGGCAAGTCAAGTTAGCTCCCAGCTAGAAACTCCATCATATTTCTCAAGAAATGAGAATGACCCCAAAGCCAGGTCCAAAAGCGGTTACCGCCAGAGATCCTTGCAACAACCCATGAACTGCAGCTGAAAGTTGACCCAAGGAAATCACCAACAGCACTCTCAGACCACACACTGTACTCTGGTCAGAGTCTACCAAGACTCTGTTGACCAAGATAGAGAGGGTATCTGGTCATGCCCCAAGCGGTGAAATGCCATGTGCAAACCAGTAGAAGTGGTCTGCAGACGATTGACAGTCCAGTCCCTCAGCAGAACCTACAGTCCCAGTACTGGGAGTGGTGGGAGGTAACCAGGAGCAGAGCCACTAAGCAGCAAAGACGTCTTCTAGATGACTAAGGATTAAAAGGAGCAAACCATGGAGTGTGTGTGCTAGTAGCACACAAGCCAGAGCTTGATCAACCCTGGATGGATCACCTGAGAAAAAGTGTCTGATCTTGAAAGACCCAAAACATCCACAGACCCCAGGATAAATCACTGATGATGTGTCCCAAGTGATGGCATTGCCAAATATAATGAGCACATCTGACCATTTTTGTGTATTCTATATCTAAAAAAAAATATAAAGCTACATCTTCCAAGTACGTCATGCTAACAACGTTGAGCTCACTGACCTTCTGCTTTGAAGGCGGTCAACAGAGGATTGGCGATCAACTCCTCCACCGATTCCTCCATGCGTCTCTCTCCGTCTATCACCCAGGGGGTCTGAGGAAGCTCCCGTGAGAACTTATTATACCGCCCTAATGACAGAGAGGAAAAAGTCAACATCATCCTACAGAGGTCCCTGACAAAGTCATAAAACAGAGAGAAAGAGACTGTCAGATTTACCTGCTATAAAGACAGGTGCATGCAGGCATGTGGTCTCTAGTGGAGTGCACTGGCTGGAGGGTGAGACAGGTGGACATGGGTAATGTCTACAGAGACACACAGCAAAGACGTCAGTGAATATAGTGTCAGTCCAGTCTGGATGTGGCACTTTCAGACAGGGAGGATCGGTGCAAAAATAGGAAATCGGTCTGCGCTTTTGGTTACAAGCATCAGACAACGGAGGTCAGAAAGTTTGAATATTTCAGACCTGAGGAACTTTGTATCCGAGATCTTCTCCAACGCCTTCACCACCGCCATCCTGGTGAACACAGACTGACGAAGAGACACAGAGAGGCTCACTTGATCATTACTACTCAAGCATACAGAATTATCATTCTGTCAACATGTCAGAAGGTAACCATGACAACAGGCTGTCACTATTTTATTGAAAACAAGAAAATGAATGAGATGAATGAGATTAACACAGGAAAGAATGGTTAGTCATTATATTTTATTTATTAGCAAGAACAGAACGGAACCACGAGTACTTACGGCTTTGTTCTTCGTCGGCTTGAAGCAATCCGGACACTCTGTAGCCCTGCGAACGACACGACAAATCGTCACTTAATCACATTTGGAAAGCTGCGAGTGAGAAAAGAATGGAGGTGAATGAAGAGATGAAGAGACGTACAGGAAGTGGCAATCTCCGTCTGTTTCTGGATGCGTGAAACCCACGCTGACCTCAAATGCACTCTGAAGGATAACGCAGGATACACCGTCAGTGTTAGCATGTGAAAAAGCTGCAAGTGTTATATATCAGTAATGACACGGCATGAAGGTAGGAGTTAATATACAGAACACTGCTGTGTGCTTCCAATATTTTTTGGCCAAATTCTTCTATTACGAATGTAATGTAAGGGGTGGGGGGGGGGATCACATATGGATGTGCTGTTGTATGAAAACAATCAACAACTAGGTGGTGTGATGAAGTGGCTTGTTTATGAAAACATAAACGTTGATCATCCCAATCAGAGGAGGGACATTAAATCCTTATATTATACATAAAAAAAAGAGAGAGACGCAACCAAGAGGCCAAAGAAAACCCTCAACATGATGCTACCACCACCACGCTTCACTGAAATGTTTTTCTCTTGTTTCACGTAATATTTCACCTTTTATTTTAACACCTAGCTTGTCATGTCATGTCATTAGTTTCATTAGCTGTTGTAAGAAAATAATCAACGACGGAGTGACAGAGTCACTGTTACCACTCTGAAGTTGCGTATTTTCCAATAACAGCATACCACAGCGATTTGCCAATGGCTTCAATATGTATTTGTATGTATTATACTGGGTGCAAAGTCTATACAATGACATTTTATCCATTTATAGTTACATTTAAATTAGCTACTGTTAACACACGGTCCAGAGAAACCACCGAATGCAACGTTCTCCATCTTTAGACTTTCTTGTGGTTGAACACTTAGAGTTATAGCTTTACCTCTGACTGCTACAAAATAACCAACTTCTGCACTGGAGACTCCTTCCATTAACGTTAAATAAACATCTCCCCATAGAAAACGTCACCATAATCAACGATCGTTGAATCTGTTTAGTTTATGCGGAGCATCCAAAATGCAAGCTGCCGTGAATTAGCTCTTACTGTAGAAATAATAACATACGTATTTCACCAAGTGCATTAATATAGACCTGTGATTTGCAAAATATATATAGTACACACACTCGGACCAATCAGATTTGAGAATTCAACAGCGCTGTTTGCTGTTGACGTCAGGTACAGTAACACTTACATTAGTGAGCACCGATGCTCCCAGCTCTTTGCCCACCAGTCCCTGTACGGCCCATTTGAAGGCGTCCTTCACCTGAACCATGTCCTCCTTATCCAGACACATGCTCTTCTCCCTGACGCACACGATACAATATTAATATCCATATTAATATTCTGTACATTCTCAATGCAGCAGAAGGCATCAATGGTTATTAATTTGAGCCCCAAAACATTAATTTAGTATTTTTATGAGCCATGTTTTTGGTTTTACTAGCCCAATGTTTCTCAGTCCTGGTCCTGGGTTCCCACCTCCCTGCTGAATTTGGTGTTTTTCCCTTCACTCAACTCACCAGATTCAACAACTGAGTTCAACTGGGTGAATTAGAGGAGATAAAACGCCAAAATGTTCAGGGTAATCCAGAACCAGGATCGAGGAACGCTGAATTAACCTTAAGAACAGGTAAACAGGAAGTCATGCGCCATTCCTATTCTCTACTACCTCTACTTTATTACTACTTTATTATCTCAGTTGACGCTTGGAGCCCTGAGGGACTGACACTGACGTTATGTGAGGTCAAAAACTGTGAATATTATTGATACTATAATATTGTAAAATCACACATTAATATCCTTTAAGTAGTCATTTTACGGAGGTAATAGAGATTCCCACGTTTATGTCACTACCCTCAACTTTCTATTTATAAAAAAGAGGAAAAAATGGTTTCAGGGTTGGATGTTAGGTCCGTCTTCAGTTTTTAGTTGTCAGTGATTAAGGGGGTTTTCACACTGGCAGTTTAGTCCGAAACAGAGCAGGGTTCGCGTGGAAAAATTGTTAATGTGAAAGCTGTCATGCTTTGAACAGTGAACGAATCATTTAACACAATGACCCACTGAAAAGAGTCAAAGATTCCATCTCTGTTTAGATCTCGTGACACTCTCACGTACCTGACTTCCTTCTTGATGTGCAACCAGAGGGAATGCTGATAACGGAGAAAAACGGAGATTGTGAAGTACCAGAGTATGAGATGTGAATCTGATTAATTAAAGTGCTAGCGTGCGATGAGGAGGTTAGCGTACCTCTCTGACCGACAGCTGAGCAGGAAGAGAGACAGCCAGCATCAGAGTGTCAAACTGGTACTCGCCTTTTCTCACAACCTCCGACACCTTCAGACAAACGAAAGGCAAAATAATACTCACGCAAGAGTGCTGTTTTCACACGTGTTGTAGTTTATACCAATATCTACCGTGCCTTGCATAAGTATTCACGTTACAACAAGGAACTGAGATGGAATTAATAAGGAATTATATGTCGTGAATCTACAGAAAATTCAGAAGTAATACAGTCAGTTGAATGGAATCAATCAGTGTGTCACGTTATCTCGGTATAAATACACCACTTCCTGGAAGAACTCAGAGTGTGTTAAAGAACATACCTAAACAAACAGCATCATGAAGACTAAGGAGTGATCAAAACAAGCTCTGGGAAAGTATCAGTCAGGGTTTGTTTCCCTGAATCCGAAAATCTGAATGTCCCAAACGGCAGAGCAAATCCGTTAATTTTAAAAAATGCAAAGAATGTGGCACAATTGTGACTTCTTCTAGAGGAGACTATCTAGCAAAGTAAAAAGGAGATTAATCAGAGAAGCAACCAAGGGGCCAATGGTAACTCTGAATATGATGCCGCCACCACCATGCTTCACTGTATTGATTATTTATTCAAGGCAATGTATGTTTCAGCACATAGTGATTTTTTTTCTCTTTTTATTTTAACACTGATCACACAGCTGTGTTTTTTTTTCCACTTTTATTACAAATATCTCAGATTATACCCTGCTATGATTGAGTACTCACTACAGAATCGATTCTGAATAACATTTCATTGTATTCAAACGCTCGCCTGAATACTTCATGAGCCTTAACAGCCGTCACTCACCTGTTTGGCGTAACTCTGATCGCAGAAGTGCTGCAGCACCCCGACACACGCCACACACACCCCTGACTGCGCCTTCGGCTCCGGCGCACCCTCCGCGCCTGCGTTCTCTCCTGACGATGGCTGAGGTGACTCCAGCTTCATTATCTTACACGGAGGGTCCCCAGTCTCTGCCACTCCTGAGGCATCATGGGATTGCTCGCCATCATCCTTACCGAGGAACGCTAAAAGCTCTTTATGCATGTCCTACAGAGCAGCACGGACAAATAGACACTGACGTTAAACATATTGTACTGTACATGCCGTACAAAATTGTCTGTTGCTCAGAGGGACTGTGTGATGATATTTAAAAGGACGGATGGCAGTGAAGAGGATATGGAACACAGCGAGGTACACACATACACACCTCACAGGACTGCTGATATGAAGAATACTTTCCCACACAACAGAATCTGAGGACGCATCTTCCACAGCAGCCAGCGGCCAACAGCTTCTTGATGATCGGACGGTCTTTATCTTTAAGTGACAGCATCATGAAAGGAAAATCTGAGAGAGAGAGAATTATAAGAATGACCAGATCTCGTTTTCCTGTGGAATTTGGGTACATTTAATTTAATTTTTTTTTTTTTTTTTTTGTGCACAGGCTGAAGGTCAGACATTTTGTATATTTTTAAGTACTTTAAGTACTTTAAGGTACCTTTAAGTACCTCTGACAGGTCCGTTACTCCTATACAATCCACAGCTCATTGAAATTACTGAAATCATCTGTATCACTGTAAGTAGGTATTTTCTTCCAATCCAATCAGTATTAGAAAGTACAGTCTTGAAAACATGATTGGGTTTGACACACAAGTCATTACATGGTTCAGACCAATACCGCCCTGCTGAAATAAAAAATAAAATAAAATAAAAAAGTCACAAAAATTCTAATGGTTTCCACTACAAATATCATTACATGCCATCATCTAACCATTAAAACCATTACCATTATTGGGCCTTAATGGTATCCACTAGACATAACATGCCACCAATAGAAGGCAACAAATTACCAATAGAGACCCACAGGGACCATTACAGTTTCCATTAAAACCAATACAAATTCTATGTGGGGTTCTATGGTTTTTTGTTTGTTTGTTTGTTTGTTTTCAGCAGGGCAGTTTGTTAGTGTTTGAAATCTTGCGAGGACAGAAACTACAATGTGGTGGATCTTTCTTTAAGACCCTTAACACTGGCTTTCACTTCTATCCTGATGATACACAGTTATATTTATCGGTTTCGCCAGATTCTGACCACATTTGAAATTCTACAAATGAAAACCTCTGCGCTATGTCATAGCACATATCTAATTTGAACAACAATACAGCAAGTTTGTACCATAATATTAGTTTATTCGAGGCATTAGAGCTTTTTATTCCACTTATCCAGATGTTGGTCTTAAACACAGTTTCAAAGTAACGGCATTTCCAGGTTTTATTAAAATTGCAGTCACATTGATGTTAACATTATTTATAATATTTCGTAGTTGGTGTTAGATGAACCCCTTTCATTTCAGGTGACAAGACAATTAATGAATAATAATAATAATAATAATAATAATAATAATAATAATAACAACATCCTTGGTATTCAGTGATGTTAGTTGATATTAGTTGATCTACACCACTAAAAAAAAAAAAAAAAAAAAAAAGCTGGACAGTTAAGGACTGCAGGATACACATCCTGGATCCCTGGGGAAGCATGGAGACGCTGCTAGTATGTAAATATAGCAATGCACTTGGCAATGACAGTCGTGATGTTGGATTTTACAAGCACACTGTGCACTCCGAGTATTATTTGGACAGTTTTAGGACTGCAGATCTGGCAACCCAGGCATCACATATATGCCAAATAGAGGCATTAAAGTACGTTTTGTTTAAGACATTAGTGGTCATAGGAATTTATTTAAAGAAATTATACCTGTCATGTCAGACTGGACCATGAACTCACTAACTAGTTGAGCAAAACAGGTGATATTATAAAGTAACTACACTGACAGTTCAGCTCGTAGAACCCAAACTTACCTTCAGGCAGGATGTGTTCAACGCGTAAAGTGTTCACAATGACTCCGAAATACTTTTATTAGCTAAACGTTTGTACAAATATCCGACTCTGCTAGTGGTCTCTACTCAATCACTAACGTTAGCATGCGGATTTGAGTTGAACTGTTTTTATTGGTGTCGTTATTAATTATTTAACAATAATGAAACTGTATTGTTAAAAAGAACTTTACACAACATAACACAGTAAAAGTACATTAATAAATGAATAAAACTATACGCTTATTTTTTATCAAACATAAAAAATTTAAATTTAAGTCTGGCATATAATACGCCGTCTACCTTGCGTCATCAGGGTGCGCCGGCAAACGCTTGCTTTGGGTCCTTTTGCGTCTTTGGTCGCAGCCGGTGGTTCTCTGGAAGCTTCTATTGTAATTTAACGGAGGCAGAACCGGGGCGAATCCGCGTCCATCCGAGCCGAAGGAGCGGTGTGTGGGTCAGCAGGGAGTGCGGACGTCTTCCTTAAACCTTAACAAGAAATAATTTGGTGGGATTTAATAATAATAATAATAATAATACTGAAATAAAGATGCCCGAAGCCGCCATAACAGCGCCGAGGGGTCCAAGCGGAGGCAGAAACAACGGAGGCACTTATGTGGACCGGGACAAACCGGCCCAGATTCGGTTCAGCAACATCAGCGCGGGAAAAGGCGAGTTTTTATTCATTATAGTCTTCATTTGTAATTGAAGTGTAGGATCTGCTCGGCTAATGCTAACTAGCTGCTGACTGTGCAGTTTATAGGCTATATAACGGGATGCTGTAGAGAAGCTTCTGGAAAACTAGCTCGTTAAATACAAGCATACTGAAATGAATGCTGCATTCGCATATTGCAGTATTGTGTAAAAAAAATAATAATAATAATAAAAGAGTAAGTCTCTGGCTAACATTAGCTCCTGACAGCGCCATGTATGGTGATGCTGCAGCAGCGACGCCCCTCAGCTCGCCATGCTCCTCTGACTCGGGGCTGGACGGTGTGATAACAGCGTCACATCACGGTACTCGATACGTGCGCGATATTTCAACTCGATATGAACATCCCTGCAGTCCCTCCAGGATTTCGCGATCACAGGAATGAACGCAAAATCAAGCAGACTCGAAATATAATAGACAAATATCCGGAAGAGCGTATCATTTTTTTTTCAAAATCACCGCAGATTTTCTGCAGATTTGGGCCAAGATGCGTCGCGTGACGTCATCACGACACACATTCAGCCAAAGCCGTCTTCGATTCACGTGCGTCGAACGTGAGTACCGCTAAAAGGTCTCATTTACCAATAAACATCAACAATTTCATCAACGAACAACAATTTCGTGCAGTTGCAATTTCGCCAATTCAAGTACGTTTACGTTTAGGGCATTTGGCAGACGCCCTTATCCAGAGCGACTTACATTTATTTCATTTATACAAGTAGTTGCATCACAATTTTTTTAAAAAGCCGCAGCAAGAAAACTCCGAAATCCCGTATGGATCGGTCCTGTGGTACCCATGCAAAGCGCCCAGCGCTGTAAAATCCGATCAGTTATGTGGTCATTACTTTACGGAAGGAGTCTCCAGTGTCGGTGCTTTGTGCCAGCTTTCGTGTTCCATGTTACGGAGCACGCCGGAATGAACGAGTTAGGTGTTCTGAACTCTCAGATGTAAACTTGCACCTGCTGGAAGATTAATGCACGTACCACCATGTTGCTATAAACGGATAAAAATCACGACATGCTGTTCTTTATTCACTTTGGAACATTTTACTGTTGTATAAGATCAGTAATCGGTATAGTGACGGTGGCGGTATTCATACTGATCGGTTTCTGCTTATTCGACAGCCGTCGCCGATGCCGTCAGAACGAGTCTCGGCCCTAAAGGCATGGACAAAATGGTACGTCTCGTTGCTTCTGTTGTGTTTTTTTTTCCCACCTTCACCCTCCAGATCTGCTCGTATTTCTAAAAGTGATGTAGTTAAGGAAAGCAATGATGATGACGACGATTACGCCGTTGCTTTGTGTCGTAGATCCAGGACGGGAAAGGAGACGTCACCATCACCAACGACGGAGCCACCATCCTGAATCAGATGCAGGTCCTGCACCCTGCTGCTAAAATGGTGAGACACGACAATTCCAGCTCCTATAGGAGTCTCAGAAATGAGAGGGAAAGGGAAACACTTACGGAGTTATGATCGTCGTGTGTTTTTTAGCTGGTAGAGCTGTCCAAGGCTCAGGACATCGAGGCTGGAGATGGCACTACGTCTGTGGTGGTGATCGCCGGAGCTCTTTTGGATTCCTGTGCCAGACTGCTACAGAAAGGTACACAAACATCTTTCACGATCTTTAACGCACTCCATCATCATCATCATCATCATCACCGTCGTCGTATAAGATACACTGTATGTGCGAGGCTGTTATATAATTAATAGATAAACGATTTTTTTTTAAGTCCATTTGTACATGTTTGCGGGGTTCTGTAATGATCTCAGCTGGATCGCGTCCCCAGTTATTACAGTAAAAAAACTTCTAAACACTTTCGTGTTGAGAAAGAGCACTCAAATTCTGTTCCCCGGAAAACATGAGGTGTTAATCTTGCACCTCACTTCTAATGCGAATATTTTTATTCAACTTGTCGTATTTATCGCGATTTGCATCTCATTGTCGCTGCACAATGACCATAAAGTTGAATCGAATCTCATCTCATAAACATCAAGTCATGTTTTCCAGGGAAAAGACAAATATACCGACAAATATAGCTTCGGTTCATTTCGGTTAAAACAAATCGAACTTGACTTATTGGACGTGATAAAAACGTGCTTACGTCTGCGTGGTGCTAAAACCCGTCTCGCCCTAGCAGCTGGTTTTCCTGTACGAGTGCTGGGGTGGGCGGATGAAAACTTCAACATGCTCCTTCAAGGGGAATTAGTACTTCAAAGGGCTAATTCCTTCAAACCTTTACGGATTCCTGGAGTCGAGAGAAAATTGTCTTTAAAAAAAAACAAAAACGTGAACATCAACAGGCATCGTGATTGTTCTTTGGGTTTTTTCCCCCCCCCTCCTCTCGTTGTTGGATGAAAGAAGAGGAAAAACACTGCAATATCCAAACCCCCTCACTGTTATTTCCCACCTTCTAAATTCAAATTAAAATTTTAATGGTCCCACACACAACCACACGCAGCATGAGGTGCAGTGAAATGCTTTTATGACCGTCTGGTGATGTAAAAACAGATTTTTTTTAAATTTTATTTATTTATTTATTTTTTTTAACATTAGACTCTACATAAAAATTTACTTGTATAGAAGTAGGAAAAGAAAAATGTAATAATATATAAAAGATACATAGCATGGACTATATCCATGAAGTGCACATACGCTGCTGTGCAACGTAAAGCTGAGGTAGTTGCAGTGAAATAACTAACGTGTAAATAAATACAGGATGATACGGGCATATTAACAGGCGTTACTAAGCGCTACTGTCATCGTCCGTTTCCCCAGGCATCCACCCGACCACCATCTCGGAGTCGTTCCAAAAGGCGGTGGATAAGGGCGTGGAGATCCTGACCTCCATGAGCCAGTCGGTGGAGCTGAGCGACCGCGAGTCTCTGCTCAACAGCGCCACCACCTCGCTGTGCTCCAAAGTGGTGTCCCAGTACTCCAGCCTGCTCGCCCCGATGAGCGTGGACGCGGTCATGAGGGTCATCGACCCGGCAACCGCCACCGGCGTCGACCTCCACGACATCAAAATCGTCAGGAAGCTCGGGTGAGTCGCACGCAGCATTCACGTATAAAACGGAAGCTTGTAGTCACCGATCCCTGTGGTTTCTGACTTTATTTTTGTGTTACAGATTAATTGTGCTTCATTCATTCATTTATTTATTTATTTTAAATATTAGTCTACAAAATGGAGGCATGATGATCAGGTTGCTTGTTCTGGTTTCGGGTTGTATCTCGCCTGTCTAACACACGGTGTCTGTGTTTTCCAGTGGAACCATAGATGACTGTGAGCTGGTGGACGGTCTGGTTCTGACCCAGAAGGTGGTGAACAGTGGACTGTCCCGTGTAGAGAAGGCCAAGATCGGCCTGATCCAGTTCTGCCTGTCTCCTCCGAAGACCGATGTACGTACAGCCACCATGTCCGTTACGGCTCATAGGGTCTGGGGTATAGGGCATAGGGTTCAGGGATACGGTTTATTCATTAGTTCCTTACAGGAAATGATGTAAGAGTAATAAGGGTGTGAAGAAACAATTATTTGAATTAGAAAATTGGTCCAGCTGTGTTCAGTACAGTCACAATGAGTTAAAAACCGATACCACAACCTCACCAGCCTCTCTCTCTCTCTCTCCCCCCCCTCTCTCTCCCCTCTCTCTCCCCTCTCTCCCCCCTCTCTCTCCCCTCTCCTTCCTCTCCTTCCCCTCCCCCTCATTCATTCTCTACCCCCTCTTTCTTTCCTCTTTCTCTCTCATTCTCCCTCTCATCCCTTTCTCATTCTCTCTCCCTCTCACACCTCTCTCTCTCTCTCTTTTTCTCTCCCTCTTCTCACTCCCTCTCTCTTTCTCCAACTCTCCCCCCCTTCTTTCTCTCTCTCTCCCCCCTCCCTCTCTCCCCCCTCCCTCTCTCTTGCGCTCCCTTTCTTCTCTTTCCCTCCCCCGTCTCTCCCCCTCCCTCCTCTCTCTCAATTCAATTCAAGGTACTTTAGTGGCATGATTGTTTATATATAATATTGCCAAAGCATCAATATAGATAAGAAAGGAGAATAAAAAAAAACCAATAATAAAACAAAAATGATAATAGGAATAATAAAAACATTGAAAAAAAAGTAATAATTACAAAAAATGAGTAAATAAATAAAATGACAAAGTGACCAAATGCAAGGTGCCAGTGTGGGACAAAAGTATAAAGGTTACAGTAATTATGTACATTATTGTATCTCTCCCCCTCTCTTTCTTTTTCTCTTTCTCTCGAATTTAATAAGGCAAAAAAATCATCTTGTATCGTTTTTCATATCGTATTGTATACTGCATATCAGGATGTGTGTATCATATCGAGAGAGAGAGAGAGATCCACACCCCTAAAGAAACCGAACTTCTTGTTTTTCAAGTTTAATCAGCTTTTACAACAATTTAGTTTCTAATTCTGTGCTTTCTTCTTGTTTCCTCGTGTCCGAGACAGATGGACAACCAGATCGTGGTGTCGGATTACGCTCAGATGGACCGTGTGCTCCGTGAGGAGAGAGCTTACATCCTCAACCTGATCAAACAGATCAAGAAAGCCGGCTGCAACGTCCTGCTCATCCAGAAATCCATCCTCAGGTACGGAAAGACAAGGAACTAATAAGAGAACGTGTCGGGGAAGACTTTTATTTATTTGTTTGTTTGTTTTTCCATAAACAAATTATAAAATACACATGTATGAATATGATGCCATTTGTAAAGCCTGAAGCACCAACCATGACTTTAAGAGCAGTGCCATGTTCTTGTCCTGAATGCAGTTGCCCCACAGTTTGCTTCTGGGAATTCTCAGATGGAAATTTTTTTTTTTATATATAGCCTGGCTGATGAAGACGATTTTGGCAAATGTAAGACCGCGAGATATACGCTGCGTCCCATTTTTGCCTACTATCCGTCCTAAATGGTACCTGAGATTAGAATTAGTGTGTCCCTAATCGTAGTATGTTGAAATGAGTGTCCCAGAGGACTATTTCCGGTATTTTCGAAGTGTGGATCCGTGGACACTTTTTTTCAGCTAATGTTGCCCAACTCCTTGCGTGAGGGAAAAGGAGGAGTTTTGTGATGGTTTTTCTTTTTTAGAGGATGCATTTTAGCCAGGTGTAAATGAAATGTGGAAAAATAAATCAAGGGAATAGTAAATTAAATTATCTAGTGTATTTAATTAGAGGAGTGTGTTTACAGCATGGTGCGTAACTAGGCAACAACGTTCTCTTTCGTTACATGACGTGTTCGTATGTCCCAGTATTTGCATACTCTTTTGCTACACACTCAAAAGTATGTACTTTTTCTTCACAAATAGAGTGCGTACGTTTAGTGTGTAGTGTAATAAGTTTGTGTTGTTTCAGAGATGCGCTGAGCGATCTTGCTCTTCATTTCCTGAACAAGATGAAGATCATGGTGGTGAAGGACATCGAGAGGGAAGAGATTGAGTTCATCTGCAAGGTGAGAATATGGTGTTTAATAATTTAGTTTAATAAACTAAGGCATATTTGTCTTGGTCAGCCTGGCTTTATTCTGGAGGCAGTAATGCTGTTTAATTTGAGTCATTTTGTAACTGCTTTAAATCACACTGAAATGCTTTAACGCCGTGTCGCTACGTTCCAGACCATCGGCACCAAGCCTATCGCCCACATTGACCAGTTCACGGCGGAGATGCTGGGCTTGGCCGAGCTGGCTGAGGAGGTGAGCCTGGACGGCTCGGGCAAACTGATCAAGGTGAGACACACTGATCTGAGAACATGTTCAGTCCTGCACATGAGCTTGCTTTACAGCTCACTGGTATAGTAAATATAGTAAAGGTGTAGGGTTTTAATGGGATTTGATGTAATTGTGTCATCACATTGCCATTTGTTGACTGTGTTTGTGTGTGTGTGTGTGTGTGTGTGTGTGTGTGTGTGTGTGTGTGTGTGTGTGTGTGTAGATCACCGGTTGTGCCAATCCAGGTAAGACAGTGAGCATCGTTGTGCGCGGCTCCAACAAGCTGGTGATCGAGGAGGCTGAACGCTCCATCCACGACGCTCTCTGCGTCATCCGCTGCCTCGTCAAAAAAAGGTGAGCACCTGCTTTTGTTTTTGAAGCTGCATTAAAACGTTAGCATCATTTAATTGTTCCTATTACGATAATAATACGCTTCTATCATATAGCGCCTTTCTCATAACCGAGAAACAAACTGCTGAAAGCAGACGAAACAAAAAGACTAGCACTAGAAGGTATGAATGTTCATAGTCGTCTCCGTGTTGTCGTAACGGAGTCGCCTCTGGTCCCCCGTAGGGCTCTGATCGCAGGCGGCGGCGCTCCGGAGATCGAGCTGGCTCTGCGCTTGGCTGAGTACTCCCGCACTCTGGGCGGCATGGAGGCGTACTGCGTGCGCGCCTATGCCGACGCCCTGGAGGTCATTCCCTCCACACTGGCCGAGAATGCCGGTCTCAACCCCATCTCCACGGTAACCGAGCTGCGCAACAGACACGCTCAGGGTGAGAGGACGGCCGGCATCAACGTGCGCAAGGTGGGCTTCACAAACAACCTCGTGTTCACACGCTACCTCTCTGCACTAAAAGTGAAACTATGGCAACAAGCATTAAGTAAGGAATAAAACACTTTTGGGGGCGTGCTGTTATAGGAAAATAATCAGCAAAACGATGTTGATTATTTTCCTGTAACAGTATGACCCGAAGTGACATGGGTGGGGGGGAGGGGTGTCACTGCCAGTGTGTTTTATCACAGACGTTCATGCAGACGTAGCTGAACCACGGATTTCTCTCTCCATCAGGGTGGCATCTCTAACATCTTGGAGGAACTGGTGGTCCAGCCCCTGCTGGTGTCCATCAGCGCCCTCACCCTCGCCACGGAAACGGTGCGCAGCATCCTCAAGATCGACGATGTCGTAAGTAGAGATATGTCTTAAACATGACTGAACTGGGCAGCATGGCTCGTTCGATCTGTGTGATTAAACGCGCTCCTGACGCTCTCGTTCCTCTGCAGTTGAACACACGATAAGGGGTGTGTGTGAGAAGAGAGCACTGATGGACTGAAGCACTGCTGCTGAAGGATGTGGGGACCTCGCCAAACACCTCGCCATGACCAACTGCTCATGAGCTGTCTGTAGATGTTACGTTGCGTAAATTAATAAACTCTCTCTCTTTTTTTTTTTTTTTTTTTGGACACCAGCGTTCTCTTTGCTTCAATTCATTTTAGCGTTGTTTTCCACTGCACTGATCTGATGCCGCTTTTAAAGGAGCCCTGAACGTGTCGACTAACTAATAAATTCATCAAATGCGCAGAACAAGTTCTGAAAATTATGCATCTCCAAATGTACAAGTGACTGACATTTCTATAAAGATACATTATCTACACATATTTGAGTGTTTAACCGTTGATATTCGATACATGGCTAAAATACACAACTAAAATCCACTGCAAATTTTTATGACTTAGAGGCATCTAAAGAAATTTTACATACTTGGTTTTCTACGGGTTAAAGGTGCATTAGGTAAGATTTGTGAAAATTAGGTCTCGAATAGTAAGTAGGTGGAGTTGAACTTTTTTTAAAAATACAAATAAATAAACAAAAATTCACCCCTTGACCCCACCCTTGTACACAAAGCTCCGCCCCCAGAACCTAATACTAACTTCAGTTAGCATAAGCATGGTCAGTCTGTCACAGCATCACTTTCAAGTGCACTCAGACATTCAGCTGAAGTTAGATCTCTACGAACATGCAAAATTCTCCTCATAATGATTGATGAGGATGTCAAGGGAGGTGTTGGGGGCGTGTCTATAAAATGACTGACAAGTGACAATCTAATACAAATAAACTTTCTGGCCAGGAAGGCTGGTTTCCAAACTGGGTTGTGGGGTTTTTCTTTTCTTTTTTTTTTTTTTTTAGCCATGTAATACACTTGTGCTGAGACAATGGCTTAAACTATTTTTGGAAAATGGAAAAAATAGTGACTATTGCACCTTTAAAGCAGCCATCTGATGCTAAAGTGGTAGCTATACACCTCCATTACTGTTTAGCAACATTGTGGCTCCAGTGCTTAAAAACTTAAAATGAATTGTAACACATCATGGTTTATCAACTATGTGGTGTTAAAAAATTTTATTTAAAAAAAACAGGCAGAGATATTTCTATTTTTATTACTAATTCTAAATTTCTTCCCAACTCTTGAGCAAGTTGGCACAAAAATAAAACAGAATAACTTTATCATAATAACAAAAAAAAGGCTAATATGTTAAAAGAAGCGGACAGCTCGTCTTTATCAGACTGAGGTGAAGAAAATGGAGACAAGAAAAGCCGTTTAATCTCATTTACTTCTTTTGTCTATCCCTGTTGGCTCGATCCCAAACGCGTCGCTGTTGTATCTCTGGTGCACTACAAAGGGCGCTGAGTGCGCGATCACGCGCCTTATATAGCGCACTTCGGTGGGGAGTTTAACTGGGGTTGTGATTGGGCCGTTGGCTTCCTCACGCGCGACGCCGTTGCTAAGGAGTCCTGAGAGGAATCCCTTCCTGACTGTGAGGCAAAACGGGGGCTCGTGTTTGTGTTGGTTTTAATTTGGTGTTATTATTAATGAAAAATGGACAGCTCTCATCGCGCTAACGTGCTCGTTACATCCTGTCTGAAAACACCGGTGGATCCGCACACTAAAGTCCCGCTGGCTTTATACGAGAGAGCGCGTGCTGCTCCGGTAATAACAGATGGAGAACAGGTGGGTTCAGTGAGGACACTTCCGGTTTAGTCTTGGACCGGGTTTGATCACTTCCTTTCATTGAAATAAATAATGGAGTATAAAAATGACTATTGATGAAGTGATTAATTAAAGGTTCAATAGTCGATTTTAAAATTTTTCTTTCTTGTAAAAAATAAACTGTAAAATTTGTAGAACACGATAAATAAGCGATGGTTCAAGTCATGACCTCGGGATAAAAGTAGCATGTTGCTGGGAAAACCCGTTTGGAAAAGTGACTTCCGGTCCGGAAAGCTTGTTTGTTTTTAAATGGGCCTCCCATTAGTCATTTTATAGACATTCTACAGGCCACAATAGATCGTGGAGGCGGGTTTTTGTGAATATGGGTGGAAATGGGGTGGGAAGGGTCAAGATTTAAAAAAATAAATAAATCAATCAAATGTCTAACCCACCTACTTAACCATTAGAGAAGTTAAATAAATAAATACATCTTACGTAATGCACCTTTAATTCATGACTTCATGTTAATAGTTTTACACCTTTAAACGCGTTGAGATATTTATTCATGGTCACTGAGAGTGTGTAGAGATTTAATAACTCATTACCAGCAGGGGGAGCCATCTCACAACACTGACGGGTTTCAGTCACACGTTACACTCACATCACACCATGAATCGTTACATTTTACACCACAGTGCTGTTGAATTCATTCTGATTGGCCAGGTGTTGTTTCGATAACAGCAGCTCTTTCTAATATGTTATCGTTTCTATGGCAACACCTCGTTCACAGGGATTTGTACAGTACAGCGGACGCCTCACAGAAATGCGTTGGTATTTAATAAAGAAAAAAACGTAATTGTTGATATGGTTTAGCTTTCTGTAAGGACATATATTTATCACAATATACAATAATAATTACAAGGCAAACTGTAGGTACTAATCAGTTCAACTAAATAAAACACACAGGCAAGTGTGTAACAAAAAGCAGTAAATTTCCTTCTTTTCTTTTTTTTATTCAAATCCATAAAGGCACTTCTACAATACTTCTGTAGCTATAATACAAGAAAATAACTTCTAAGTAGTGAATTTCATTCAACGAGGGTTCTGCTTGCTTCCGACGGCCAACACTAACTTCCCAGAAACATCGAGCAGTCACCATGTCCCCCAGAATGGTTGTATGGATAATAAAGATGGAAATATCAGTACATGGACACTTTGATAGATTCTGTTTAAACATGATATAGATTTTTAAGTGAAATTCTTTTTTATTGGGGGGAGGGTGGATTTTTTTCGTGAGGGTGAGGGATAACATGTGCTTCCTCTGAGACACGTGAAGCCAGCCAACCGCATCTTTTTAAACTGCTGCTTATGCAGCCGAACATACTCGGAGGAAAGTGCTATCTATCCTCTTCCTCATACACAAGCTCACATACAACCATGATTGGCTAGGGTCGCTGTGATTGACAGGGGAGAGAGAGTATGCCCCTCCCACACAGTGAGCACGGCCAGTTTTGCTCTCTCAGACTCCTGGCCGTGGATGGCTATGTGGCATCGTCTGGATTCGAACTCGTGTTACTAAGAGGATGCCCTTTATTTTGCTTATCTTTTACAAGGAGAATCCAATTGGTGTAGAATCTCTTTGTTGAGCAAAACGCTACATAGCTGAATTCTGAGATTATTTAGATTTTCTTTTTGCCTAAATGACATTATGTTGTTTCAATAGCTTTCTCAAACTTATATTTGACATACTGTGAATAGAAAATTCACAAATTCAAATGACATAAGTCCAGTGTCACCTAAACCTCTGATCCATTTCTCTCTTTCTTTCAGATGGAGTCTGACTCTGAATTACACCCAGGCACTGATGAGGCTCACGCTAATGTTAGCTGCCCTCTGCCAATTACAGATCGCTGTAAAATGGGCGATCACATTGACCTGCGTGAGCTGTACTTTTCTAACGAGGAGTACTACCGTAAGCTGGAGCAGCTGAGGACAGCCCACCTTCGCACCATGGCCGATCTCGAGCTCATGTACCTTAAGAACCTTGAGCTGAAGGGCACTGCACCTCTGAGCAACTATGACAGAGTTTGTCTGTGAGTTTCTGTTTTCTTTTCTTTTCTCATATTAGTGATTTGCTGTTGGGATTGAAAACATTGTCCTGGTTAACGAAAGGTAAAGATGGAAATTAGGGGGAAATTGAATTTCTGGTTGATCTTCAAAACTTCACCAATTGCAAGGGATCTCTTGGGGAAAGTCATCTAGAATATCTCTTGAACCTTCACATTAGGATGTCTTTCTTTTTCAGTGGTGCTGAAGTAAATTTGTCTTATTGTCATGTGTTTGGCTGTAGGCTGCAGTGTCATCAGACAAACAATACGACTGGAGGAAAACTGAAGAAGGCTCACTCAGCCCACGAGCTCAGAAGCAGCACCTACATGGATGAGGTGCGCAGTGACCGAGGTGACCATGTCAGTGAAAACGTTACAGAAGATCTTCTCAGCTCACCGAAAGAACACATCAAAAACATGTGGCGAGGCTTCCGTGTTGACAAAATGTCTCCAAGTAAGCAGCAACCTTCCTCAGCGTCGCTAGAGAACCACCCAGGTGACCGTCAAGCCACGGTGGAACCAAACGCCATGGCCAGGGTTCCAAGGTCCAAAAAAGGAAAGCGGTCAAAAGAGGAAGGCTGGCGTCCACAGGTGACGGTGCCCAAGCCCTTCCAGATGACACTCCGGGAGACGGAATACAAACGCAAGGCGATCAGGTCTCGCTCCGAGATCGAGCGGGAGAATGAGGAGCTACGCCGGGAACTAGAGGAGCTGACAGAGTGCCAGCGCAAGTTCCGAGCCACTGCGGTGCCTGCTCATGTGCGCCTACCACTGTATGAGGAACTGCGGGAGCGAGATGAAGAACGCCGTCGGCAGCTGCGAGCTGCAGAACAGCAGCGCCTCTTCGCCACCCAGAGACCCTTTAGCTTTCTGGAGAGGGAGCATATCAAGAAACAGCAGAAGGATCTCCAGATGCTCCTCTCCACTAAGGAGCAAGAGGAGCACAGGAGGCGCCCATTTCGTGCCAAACCTGTTCCCCGTGCAGTTAAGGAGGCGGTGTTGGGCGAGCGCCAAAAAGAAGAGCAGCTCTACCGGGAAATCAAGAAAGAGATGCGTGCGACAGAGATGCTCCTGAGTGCCACCGAGCCACCCAGCATGCTGGCCAAACGTCTCAGTGAACGCCGTGCTCAGAAAGAAGAGCGGTCTGCTGTCAGCACCAACCGCAGGAACAGAATCAGCTCCCAGGTGCCCGACTTCGACGCCAGCTATAGGCGCTTCCAGAAGCAGCTTGCAAGCAAGCGGGAATTTCGACCTCTGACAGCTTGCGAACCCTTCAAGCTGTGCACAGTTAACGTCAGCTCGCGTAAAGAACGCCTCACAGCCAATACTGAGGCAGAGAGGAAGAGCCAGAGCACATCTAGGTGCCTGTTTGTTTCACTTTCACCTCGAACACCTTTGTCCTCTGTGTGTTCATCTCTCTCTGGGAGCCATGAATACCTACCTTCTAAAATTACTGATGCAGCCAAGAAACGTCAAGAGGCTATTAGGTAACTGCGCCCAGCCTGGTGATTGGTAAACCACGTACCAACTCAGGACCTTCCAACCCTCAATTAGCTTGACT
Source organism: Cranoglanis bouderius (assembly GCA_023630585.1). Lineage (NCBI taxonomy): Eukaryota > Metazoa > Chordata > Actinopteri > Siluriformes > Cranoglanididae > Cranoglanis > Cranoglanis bouderius. Next base: position 3,652,434 of record CM042552.1, read on the forward strand.
AGTCTTAAAATGTCTGTGTTTGTCTAGGTTTGTCTGTGCTTCCCTTACATATGTTCCCCTTAGATCCTCGGTCCCGTAGCTGTATCCAGAGTTTTAGAATGAGACTTGCTGATCAAGGATAAGATCCCAACCAACTATCAACCAATCATATGTGAGCACGATCCCTGATCCCTTCACCGACTCTCCCACAACCCCTAGCCCTAACCAGCGTCCCAGCAAGAGTGTGTCCCTGCTTTCTTGCCTCACCCATCATCCCTCTTAGGAATCCTTCCTCCCATGTCATCCCTCTAGCTCCAGTCCTGAAAGCAGATCTTCTCCTTTCTGAGTAGGAAAGTTCTCGAACAGAAGAAGAAGGCTGAGCAAGAGGAGGAGAAATGGAAGGCGCAAAAGAAGCAGAAGGAGAGGAAACTGCAAAAGCTGATAGCCAAGCGTGCTCAGGCCAACGACCCACACGTGGCCCTGGCACAGATTTGTGAATCCAAACTCAAGGAGTTCAGGTATTCTGTGCTTGTGAATGATGTGTTATGTAAGTACTGTTGTATGGTGGAATGAATTGCTCTGACCTTACACTGGATATTGAATTAATTCTGTGATCCTACAGTAACTGTGTGTAATTTTAAAAACGTAAATGAGTGCTGTTTTTAAACCTTTCTTAATCTTTGACATGTCAATGCACTTGAGTATTTATGCTTAAATATTACCCAAGAACATCCTGTACTAGAGATGCACAGTGTACAAACAAGACAAGTAGCATGTTTTATACACTGCACTGCCCTCAGTATCCAAATTTAAAAAGCACGTACAGTACACAGTTCATTTTAATTTATTGTATATTTATTGTACACTTTTGTTTTTATTGTATGTGTGTGTGTGTGTGTGTGTGTGTGTGCTGGCACAGAAAACAGGACCTGCAGAGACGCAGAGAGTATCAAGAGGAGATGAGAGAAATTCAAGAGAGGGTGAAAAGCAGACCTCTTCTACTAGAACGAGTAACACAGGTGCTCTATCTATCTATCTATCTATCTATCTATCTATCTATCTATCTATCTATGATTATGATAATAGTGGTAATGACGAAGTTCGTGTGTGTATCTGTAATACAGATGAATGCTAAGAAGGCAGCAGAGAAGCACTATACTGAAGCTCTGCGTGCGTGTGGTCTCAGCGAGGCCTTCGTCAACAGTAAAGCTCCCAAAAGTGAACACGACTACACCATCTCAGGTCGTTCAGTGATTCAAAGGCCTCTCACATACAGGTCAGCATGTACTCTTAGTGTTAAACATTCTGCTCCTATTACACACGCACACACACTCTGTCTTTACAACGTCTCTTGGCATGTTTCCACACGGTATCAAAAAAAAAGTCAGTTCTACATTTAGAGATGTAGAGATGAGATTTATTAAACATATATCAGTAAATCTATTCATTAACTACAACTATTGCTACTATTATGTACTGTATACGTGATGTACATGTATATATATATATATATATAGACATATAAAGTACTTCCTTATGTTTTATGCTATTTGTTTTAAACTATACAAGTAAGCTATAAAGTAAAAAAAAAGGCTAAAAGTACTTTTCTTTCTACCTGATTATACAATTGGGAGATTCCCCTCATATCGTCCTGTCACCCCAAATAACATATCATTAACAACATTAGCGAAGTTAGTTAGCAAGCAGGCTAGTTAACTACTAGTAAATAAGCTCTAGTTTCTCACAGGTTGACACGAGTTCGATTTCAGTAACAGTCTTGATTTACATCATTATTTTCTCAGGGATTTATTTTACAGCTGCCAAATCTGTCAAAATATATCATAACAATCAAACAATCATTTTGTTCATGGATAACATTAGCTGGGTTACGTAGCCAAATAGATTAGTACATAAGTCTATGTGGCTAAAACTTTCTGTTTTCTACAGAAGCGCTAAGAAAGTTTTAGTTTTTAAATGGAATAATGGCAAAAGTTGTGTTGAAAAGTTTAACCCAAACACCAATCTTTATAACCTAAAGTTGATATACAGTCAACTACACAAGAGGAGCTAACCATTTAAACATCACATACTTGAGTTCAGGGGGATTTTAATTATGTTAAGAGCACTTATGGAAGTTAATATTGGCGTGGCCCTTTGAGTTTGAAAAAGTTGCTTGTTGGTGAACTGTGCTTGTTTTCCCAGGAAGGACCAAACAGCTGATCATCTGGAGGATGCTGATTTTGAAGATTATTTACCTGGCGACCATCCTGCTGATTATGAAGATTATGAACAAGACGTCAAGGGCATACCGATGGACAGGAAGAACGAGAGACAGCAGGAGGACGAGGGAGAAAAACTAGACGAAGGAGGTGACCCCAAAGAGGACGGAGACGGCAGTCGTTCCTACGAGGACGATCTGGATTTTGATGATTATGATGATCGGGATGGGGATGAAAGTGATGAAGGGTGTGGTGACAGAAGCCACAGTCGCCATAGCAACACAAGCAGGGTGAGTGACAACGGTGAAAGAAGTACAAGCCCTTTAACGGATGGAGGGAGGAAAGAAGATGGGAAAAGCAGACATGGAAGTCAGGAGTCTATGAGTGGTGAAAAAACAGAAGGAAGAGAAAGAGGAGAAGAAAAGAACGATGATAAGGACTGAAGAAGCCATTTCATTTGTGCCTCTTTAGCTCCTCTTGTGGAAATGGTTGGGATTTTTTTTGGTGTGGTATTTATTGTAAGGGTGGGGTATAAATTGATCCATTCTTTTATTTCATCTTGATATAGATGTAATGAAAATAATAAAGAGAGAGAGGCTGGATGGACAGATGTAGTTAAACTGGTAGTAGTACACAAAGTTTCCAGAGACAATTTCAGGACATTTCAGACAAACATCCTTCATCACTTGTGGTGACTTTTGTCTTTGTTTACTTTTGTACTACACTCAATATTTACTACATCTACTATTATTTCTTGATAGATAGATAGATAGATAAATAGATAGATAGATAGATAATGTGTTTTTACAGTAGCAATAACACACAGTGCAACACAAGATATATTGTATTGATAAGGCTGAGGGACAGCCTTATCACAAAATATTAATTACTCATTTAAAAACAATTGATTTTAAACGTTTTTTGGATTATTTAGACCAGAATAACGACTCCTTCACTCTCACACACACACATACACACACAGAGAGAGAGAGAGACACACAGAAGTTGCAGCACATCGCAGTAAGCTCTCAGTAATTTTCCATCGCTAACTCAGTCCAGCCCACACCGCATTGACAATGCATGGGTCTTGAAGGCAGCCCGTGCGCGCGCGCCCTGCACGAGGTACGAAGTCAGAGCGACGTCCCTGTCGTCCAATGGGCTGCCAGGGAACCGCCTCGCGCCGCCACGGACAACCAATCATATGAGACCGTAGGCGGTGTCATGCAGTCCAAATTTTTACGCGGCGCTACGGGCTGAAAACTAAACCGAGATGGAATATCCCAGTCTGAACCGGTTTCAACCGGTCTTGGGTTTGTTTGATCCACGAGCTGAGAGAAGAGCTGGTTTTCAACAGACTCTTTCAAGCCTTTACGTGTTTTTTTGTTTGTTTGGTTGGTTTTTTTCCTGACATAGATCCAACAATAAACTAACGTCCTGCTTTAATTTGTGATTGAGACCAGGGAATGCTGGCTAGCGAGGTAGCATAGCAACTCCAGGCATTATAACCAGTGACATTAGCTAGCTAGCTAGCACTTAGGCTAAGTTGTACCAGGGGTCACGCGAGCTGTCTCTGGACTCGGATTAATCGCTAGAGGAAACATCATTCAGTGTTAGCTAAGTAGTTAGCATTTGTTTTTTTGTTTTTGTTTTTTTTATTAAATGTATATGATTAATTCGGTCTGCTAAAATTAAAATCAACTCGCTATCTACTTAACTAGCTAGTTATCACGTTGCCCGAGTGGATCAAGTTAATTGGTTATGTTCATTAGCTAGCAGCTAGCATATTGCTAACGCGTCATCATGAGATAAACGGACTCCTGTAAGTTGCGGTTTATTTGAATTTTGTAAGTTTTAAAGCGACAGCAGCCACACGCTTGAGCATCATTTCAACACAAAGCGGAGTGTTTTGTTGAAAAAAAAGCAGGTAAGTCGGCGAGGACTTTAATGTCATACATCTGAAAAAAGTTACTTTATTAACATTGTAAAATCTTTCTGTGGTTCTTAATGGAGTTAAAATTATTTTATTACATGCTGAGTGAATAAACTGGTTAAAAACGGACTAATTAGTTTATCAGCTCATTATGGAGGGAAAAAAGTTTATTAGTCGTGTAGCCATTGGAAGTCATTTGGAATATTCCAGAAAACAATTCATTATTAAATTAACGCTTTAGGCCAAAAATGAAACCTGCATAAACCCCCCTATTACTTTTACTCAAGTGCATTTGATCAGGGTTTTTTTTTGTGTGTGTTTTTTTATTTATTTATTTTTTTTGGGGGGGGGGAGGTCTGTAGTGTTTAGTTTTGTGCTAGAGATGCCATGCTAATGTAGCTAACAAACCGTGGAAGCGTATGGCCACCAGTTTAGCATCAGACGCTCGCATCACCTTAAACGTCTTATTTATTTATTTATTTATTTATTTACACTTCTCACTCCTCACTGATGAAACTCTCACATCCGGACAGCTGTAAAAGGGATGTAATTTCTCCAACTAGTCATTAGTTGATGATATTGTGCATATATGAATATAAAGTAATGCTCTATACATGTAGCTGCCCTTTAATCACCCTGTGTGATCTGGTGTTTCTTTTACTGATTCTGAATTTCTGATTTTATTTTATTTCTCCCCCTAAAAATGCTTTCCTGTGTAACGTGTATAGTCGAGGTTTAATCGTCCAGACCAAGCGTATCGCTGAGTGTCTGCTATAAAGCATCTGTTTTCTGTTTTGCTCTTCGGGAAGAGTTTAAAGTCCCCATGAAAACAAAATCGAAGCTTTTAGTATGAATATGTTAGCCTTTCAGGTTGTCTCTATAAGCTAGTGAGTTCCAAAACAATGACCGTTTGCATTTAGATGTACGCGTTCTCTCTCTACCACCAATACAGATCAGCTATTTTCATGACGTCATTCTGCACTTCAGCTTCTAATCAGCTTTTCTGTCCAATCAAATGCTCTCGAGAATCTGAAGTGTCCCGCCCCCAACATTATAAACGTCTTATAAGTTGGTTAAGAAGGAAATGGCTTGAATTCATCTGCCAAATACTGCTTAGCCCAGGCTATTGGCTGTTTAAAAAGGGGGAGGAGCCACTCTATGTCCCACCCTGACTTCCTGTTTCAGTGAGTACACATTGAATAGCGTGTTTCAAGGCACTTCACTGGGACTTTAATATCTGTGGGAGGGTCACTGATCTTTTGCGACATCTGTGTAGGAAATCACAGGCGTGTATCTGGACGGGAAGAAAAAAAAACACCCCTTTTCATATTGGATTTGTTTATCGGGAGGACATCGGTATTAAGTCTGTCCTCCGTGACACAACCCTCGCATCCAGACAGCAATAAAATGACCACAGGAGGAGCGAGTTTCATGCAGGTTGTATTTTGTACGAACCCGGATGTTCATGTGATCATGGTTCAAACACAACATGGCGTCCAATCGGTCACAGAGGCGCTGGAGTAGTAGTTCTGGGCGAACCAAGGTTCCAATAACGATTTGAAAATACAATAAAACAATCGCAACGTATCTGAGAAGCTTCCTTCTAGTGTTTAATATCTGGGGGAGGGTCACTGATACACGCGCTGCGAGACTAAGTACGGTCCAGTGTGAGGCGACAGCTGCATAGAAAATCACAGATGTATATCCAGGCGGGAATAAAATTTTAAGATGGCTGCTGAATTTGGCGAAAAACACTTGGATTGTAATTTTCTCATTGGAGGACGGCGTAAAACACAGACGTGGCCGAGCTGGATGGAAAAAAAAAAAATCACATTGCAGCACCTGTAAAATAAGAAATTACCCCAGGATGCTGTATAAATTGAATCCCGTCCAAATAGGGCTTTAGCTATAAAAATGGACACGGTTGTCGTATCAGGCAGCTGCACGGAAAAAATTTTCAAGGAAACAAATGAAACACCTTAATGTACTCTATATTTATTCTTTTAAGTTGTGTAATTGCTTCTTATCTTGTCTTGTCTTGTTTGGAAGCAAGACCTTAACAGGGTTATCACTTCTAAAGAAGAACAGTGTTATCTGATGAGCTGCGGTTTATGTTTAGCAGAGGTTTGGACACCAGTCCTTACATGTCATGTGTTGGCTAAAGCTGCACTACCACATTTATTGGTAATCTATAAAACATTTTTGGATGTTCTGCTTGATGCTTGAATGAGGAGATTTGTTTTTGCGTTACACGTATGTGAGACGTTCCATGCACGTTTATTTCAGCTTAATGTGTCGTAACTGGAATCACGTAGTTCGGTGTCACTCTGTACTATCAGACTCAGGCAGGGGGCGTGGCCTGGAACATTAAAAAAACAACAACAACATCCTGAATTTTTTTTATATGTATATATATGTAATATGCTTTGATCAGATTGTAGGAAGTAATTCCTTTACTCTGTAGCTCCAGAAGCAGAATTCAGACACCGAGCATGTCTTAGTAAACAGACACTTTCTGGCCAAGCTACATCTTTAAGCAACGTGAATGAAATCAAACTTCTAAGACAAATTCCTTTTTGCCCAGTTACAAATCTTGATTTTGCTTTGTCATGGCTGCCCCACAGCTCTATGCCAGCAGACATGACAATGTTAGCGGACCATACAGCCCGGCAGTTGCTGGACTTCTCTCAGAAGCTGGACATCAACCTGCTCGACAACGTGGTCAACTCCATGTACTACGATGTCGGCTCTCAGGTAAGACTCGAGAGGGCCACAGGTGGGAATTTCCAGTCAGAAATACTGACACCTATCTGATATGGTTTTCTTTAAAAACTACTAAACACGATTGCTGACTGATTTTACGTAGTCTCTGTGTTTTCCCACCGTCACTTCACTTAACGTCTCTTGAAAAACATTGGTACAGGATGAACACTCGGTCACAACTTTCTTGTGAATAGCAGCTTGTTTATATATGAGTAAGCAACATTAGTTTTGTCTTCTCTCTTTCTCTCGCTCTCTGCGTATCCTAGCAACGGCTGGCACAGGAAGTCCTGACTAACTTGAAGGATCACCCGGACGCATGGACCAGAGTGGACACCATCTTGGAGTTCTCTCAGAACATGAAGACCAAAGTATGTGAGGACGGATGTGTTTACAGTGTTCGTGTAGAAATTAGACACTTTTGTTTTATTTCAAGAAACAGTTTGGATGGGGGAACAATTAAACAAAGTCTCATGTGTCAAGCAGAGAATGTATTATTTTTTTGTTTTATTTCTGGGCTTCCCAAACTTTTTGTGCAGATGACCCCCAAATGGACATTTTGAATTTTCTGAGACCCCTTTTCCTTGCTCAATGTACAATTATTTAAATTCCAGATTTATAAAACAGGACTCCTGGAAAAAATTTTTTTTTTCATTTTGTTGTCAGTAGCATGTGTATGTGTAACGTAAGTGACTTTAAAAAAAAAAAAAAAAAAAAAAAGGAATATTCCTTGCACATATTTACCAGTCTAGCGGGAAGCGTTATGGTGTGGAAAATAATCCACACTGGGATTGTGTGGTATGTTATGCACATCTGGGCATTCACTGGAAAACACTCCTGTCTGTAAGGCTTTGACGTCATGCTGCAAATGTTTAGCAGTTTTATGCACAGCAAATTTAACACACCGACGAGCTCAGTTTCTCTTGAAGCTTTCAGTCGCCGTCATTGTGATTGTTGTCATGATCTGCATCTCAATTAGAAAACTCTGACCTTGCATTCAAAAGTATTTATTAATCTAGAAAATCCAGAATGCTGGTATGCAAAACGGAGCTTTCAGTAGGTTTGAAGGCGACCTGAGAGGTTTTTAAAATTGAAACACTATCTGTAATAGGAAAACTGGATAGTGTTGGTACTCAGTAAAGGTCTACAATAGTACATAAGTATGCAGTTTGAGACAGGTAGAAATTTGTCTGTTTTTTTGCTGTACTAAACTAGTGTCAGGATAGTGAAAAAGACTAAAATAGCATGTATTAACTTAAACATAGCTTGTCTATATGTGTCTCTGAGTAACATTTCAAAATATTAGCACACAAACTCCGACTTCGATAGTTCTAATATTAATTTGTAACATAATGGGGGGGATTCTTGTGAGTTTCTCTCTTTTGTTAATTGAGTGACCCGTAGCTAGTGGTTTTTATTTGTTTTGGGCTCCCGTGATTCTCCTAATCCAGACTGTTGATGTTGTGTTCACAGTACTACGCCCTTCAGATTCTGGAAACTGTCATTAAAACACGCTGGAAAATTCTCCCGAGAAACCAGTGTGAAGGTAAAACTCATTCCCACTCGTGCACACAATCACGCTTTATTTTTCTTTACATATACAGTGACCAGAGTGAACTCCATTGTGTGCTTTCTATTGTTTGGTTTGCAGGAGTGTTAGCGAAATTGAACGCTTGTGAGTGATTTTGTACTAGGTTCGAGTCACAGTGGCGTTTACGGTTATAAAATTCCTGATTTTTTTTTTTCTTGGAATATTGTAGTTGTGATCAATAAAAATTACAATTAAAGGTGCCGCTTATGTCGTTCTGATGTTCTTAAATTAATTATTTAATTATCATGAGTTCAAAGATTTGCAATATTTCCATGCAGTACATTTAGCTAGCTAATTCATTGCATTCATTTACAGCTTACATTTTTATATATCATAAATCATATAATATTTTCATGTGTAAACCACATAATTTTTAAAAAAAAATCTTGATTAGTGTTTGCTCTCCAGATGTAAGGAATAATTTTTTCTTTCATTTTTCTTAGGAATTAAGAAATACGTCGTGGGGCTGATTATCAAGACGTCCTCGGATCCTTCTGTTGTCGAGGTAAAGGCTTCTAATTTTTCTTCTAATTTCTAAAGGCTTCTAATTTGCATCCTCGCTGATTTTGTGGATGTAGTTTCAGACAATACTTGTGAAAGTGAGGTATACATACTTCACGTTCAAGTGGCTTTATTGTCATTTCAACCATATACAGCTGGTACAGTACACGGTGAAACAAAACAACGTTCCTCCAGGACCATGGTGCTACATAAAACGACACACTAAACCACATGAGATGAGACAGAACTAAATAAAATCTACACATTCTACATAAAGTGCATGTGCAAACAACACAAGACAGTACAGTAACTCCTAAAACAGGACAATGGGCACAGTAGTAACAGTGTAGCGTCGACCAGTACACAGTTTTAGTGTGAAAGTGTCAGATATAACGGGTAGATATTTATTCATATAAACACTGTTTACCAATATTTCTGTTTCAGAAAGAGGGAGTTTACCTGGCAAAGCTGAATATGATCTTGGTACAGGTGAGCCATTATGCTGTGCATGTTCACAAGTTCAACAAAAGTGATGTGATTTGTGTTAATATCCTTAACACGTGTGCCCCACCCCAGATCCTGAAGCAGGAGTGGCCGAAGCACTGGCCCACGTTCATCAGCGACATTGTGGGAGCGAGTCGCACGAGTGAGAGCCTCTGCCAGAACAACATGATCATCCTGAAGCTGCTCAGCGAGGAGGTGTTCGACTTCTCCAGTGGACAGATGACTCAGGTCAAAGCCAAGCACCTGAAAGACAGGTACTGTCACATCACAAGCCCCCTACGGATTACGGTGGATCAGTTCTTGTTACACGCTCCATGCTTAGGGAAGATGATTGATCTAGGATTTCACAAAGATCTAAGGTTTTTATGTTCTCTTACAGTATGTGCAACGAGTTCTCCCAGATTTTTCAGCTTTGCCAGTTTGTCATGGTAAGGATTTATATTTTAAATATAAAGCCTTATTAGTATCGGAATATTTTCTCTATTTTCATTCATTATTATGCGATGGAATGGTGGAAATGATTATTAATCGATAGTTGAATGGGGGGGTTTCCTCGAAGCTTACCAGAAATAAAATAAGACCCATAATGGATCGAAATACCTCACCTCTAGATGTAAATCTAATTCTGTCTGAATAATTTTGAGTTTAGTTTGAAGACTTGTGAAGAACTGCTCTCGTCTGTTATCTCCCAGGAAAATTCCCAGAATGCTCCACTGGTCCACGCCACACTGGAGACCCTCCTGCGCTTCCTGAACTGGATTCCTCTGGGCTACATTTTTGAGACCAAACTCATCAGCACCCTGGTTTATAAGGTAATGGCGTAGCGATTTTAGGCCGTTTTCAACCATTTGATAAACTAGATCTGGATGAGAATGGCAGATTTTTTCAAATCTTTTATTATTTGCCACAGAAAGGAAATCGAATTGTTTTGGAAATCATCCACTTTGTTGCTATTTATCTAAAGTACATTTCACATATTTTTTAAAAATGGCAGGCGTGTCTCTAAAGTTTTATTAGTTTTATTAATCAATGACGTTCTGGTTCGTGACTCTGGAGCAGGAACCAAAACAGTTTCTGTAACTGCGGCCATCAAACTAAAATTGTTTCTGTTCCCAAGTTACAGGGGGAAAAAAGTTCCTGGGTTCCATAAATAAAAAAAATCTTAAAGATTTCAAGGTTTCTGAAAGGGGCTTCTGGGAGTTTTAAAGGGATCCTGGGATCCATAAATGCTTCTCGAAAAGATTTCAAAGTTTAAGAAAAGGTTTCAGGTTATTTCCTGGGTTTTCCGAAATGGTTCCTAAAATGGTTTTACAGTCTAGTTTACCTTTTGATCTGTAATAAACTAAACTTTCAAAAGATAAGACAATGAAAACTTGTTTGTTTTAGTTGCTTCATATTACAAAACTGAATCCTCTCACAAAGGCGCATTTGCATTGGTGATGCTTGCAACTGCGTAAGAACCAGAGGAACATCATAATAGAGTGCAGGCTGTTCTATTAATACCTCCTACTACTGCTGTAGTATGGTGGTTAAGCTGGCACTTTGACACATATATTACTCACTCTGTGTGGCCTGCCATGTGGGTAAAGGTGTTCTGTGGTGTTATGGTGTGCGTTTATTTTTATTTTTTTCAGTTTCTGAACGTTCCGATGTTTCGAAACGTGACTCTGAAGTGTCTGACGGAAATCGCTGGTGTCAGCGTCAATCAGTATGAGGAGCAGTTTGTCAGCCTCTTCACTCTAACCATGATGCAGCTCAAACAGGTAACGCACACACTTTCAAGACAATGCCTGTGTCTCGCTGTATAAGGAACTTATAATGATGATAATGAGCAATACTATACTTGCTTAGATAAGTAATAGTTCCATACAATTGTTTTTGTGGGGGGGGGGAACAAACATGGTCATGAGTGAAATGTCTGGGTCTTTGATTGACAGATGCTGCCTCTGAACACAAACATCCGTATGGCGTACTCAAATGGGAAAGATGACGAGCAGAACTTCATCCAGAACCTGAGCTTGTTCCTGTGCACCTTCCTCAAAGAGCACGGGCAGCTGATCGAGAAGAGGCCCAACCTACGGGAAACACTCATGGAGGTATACAAACACACACATTTAAAGTGGTCTTGATAAGCATAATAGGTAAAATTGTACTTTTGAATATATAATTATCTCATTATTAAGTAATGTATTCTTAGCCTTTATTTTGCCCTGTGTGTTTTTTTTTTTTTGTTTGTTTTTTTTTTTTAAATGGAATATGGCATATGACTTTTCTGCTCGTACAGTCTTTACATCATAGTCCTGGACTGTCCTGTCCTCCAGCTTTTAGCTCAGGAAGTTAATTAGGTGATTGCTTGGATCAGCAGCAACATATGCAATAGGGCATTGGTACTTCAAGGAAGCCCTGCTGTAGGCTTTTAATTCCATAGTCAGAAAACTAGGTGATGTTTTTTTCCCCCTCTCTGTCATTCTTCACAGGCTCTCCACTACATGCTGCTTGTGTCAGAGGTGGAGGAGACGGAGATCTTTAAGATCTGTCTGGAATACTGGAACCACCTGGCGGCCGAGCTGTACAGAGAGAGTCCGTTCAGCACCTCCACCTCACCGCTACTCTCTGGCAGCCAGCACTTTGACGTGCCCCCACGCAGACACCTCTACCTGCCTGTACTCTCCAAGGTCAGGCTCATTCACACACACAGACACCTCTACCTGCTTGTACTGTCAAATAGGGCTGTGGACTACGATAACATGTTACGATTGTAATGGTCAGGATACTCACAGATCACAACACTCCTACGCTCTATATGTCATGTCGGATATTATTTTACGTGTGTGCTGTGTATGCGTATGTGTGTGCGGTAGTAATGCTGCTTTACCTATGCGGCAGGTGCGTCTCCTGATGGTGAGCCGCATGGCTAAACCGGAGGAGGTGCTGGTGGTGGAGAACGATCAGGGTGAGGTGGTGAGGGAGTTCATGAAGGACACCGACTCAATCAACCTCTACAAGAACATGAGGGAGACTCTCGGTGAGCAGCATGTCGAATTAGGACTTCATCACAACTAGCAAGTGAAAGAATGTCAGATGAAATGTTCGTTTTCTCTGTACGTGATTTCCTACGCAGTAAAAAAAAAAACTGTAGGAAAAACTTATAACCGTAGTTCCATCATATCATGTCGTATACGAGCTCTCGTTATATGTGTAAAGAGACATTAACAAAGAAAAATAATGCTTGGAAGCATGTAGCAGAAAACGGTGATGCCTCTTGTGAGTGTATGTTGCTACTACCGAAAGCTTAATTTGCTAATTCGCAGACGAAGTTGGTACAAAACTTAGCATTTAGATAAACAAATAATTTTCACACTGATTAATGTTTTATTCTTTTGACTGCTCCCCAAATTGTATGGAAATACTGAGGAAGTATGTTTTAAATAGCAAAATCTGAATTTAGTGCAATGTTAACAAATTTGACCAATCTCTATAATCTACAAACTCAGCATCCAAAAGGTGTTTGAACATCATTTAATCTCGGGGCACTTTAAACATATTAAAAAGGAGAACGTCTCTCATCGTTTGTAGTCTACCTGACCCATTTGGACTATGCGGATACGGAGAGGATCATGACGGAGAAGCTGCATAACCAGGTGAACGGGACAGAGTGGTCCTGGAGGAACTTGAACACGTTGTGCTGGGCCATCGGATCCATCAGCGGAGCCATGCACGAGGAGGACGAGAAACGGTTCCTCGTCACGGTCATTAAGGTGACTTGGCACACACAGATCAGTGTGAGCAGATCGGTGAGCTTTTGTATTGGTAGATGTGTTTATCTGAGTGTGTGTGTCCGCACTTCAGGACCTCCTGGGGCTGTGCGAGCAGAAGAGAGGGAAAGACAACAAGGCCATCATCGCCTCCAACATCATGTACATTGTAGGGCAGTACCCACGGTTCCTCCGTGCCCACTGGAAATTCCTCAAGACGGTTGTCAACAAGCTCTTCGAGTTCATGCACGGTGAGTGAGCGTAACACTTCACACACTGCTTTCACGCATGAAAACAATGTTCTCAGAGGCTCACCAGGTTTGACTTTGTCTCACAGAGACGCATGACGGCGTGCAGGACATGGCGTGTGATACCTTCATCAAGATTGCTCAGAAGTGCAGGAGGCATTTTGTTCAGGTGCAGGTCGGGGAGGTCATGCCCTTCATCGACGAGATCCTTAATAACATCAACACCATCATCTGCGACCTGCAGCCGCAGCAGGTCAGTGTGTAATGTCGCAAATATGGCATTCAAATCCTCAGACTCTTAACACCTTGGGTTTACTTATACGACTGAAATCAAAAGTTTTGTGGCTTTTAGTATGAATATGTTGGCCTTGTGGTTATCTATAAGCTAGTGAGCTCCAAAACAATGACAAAATTCACATTTAGGAGATGTATGCATTCAAAATGTACAGTCTCTCTGTCTCTCAGATTTTCTGTCTAATCAAATGCTTTCGAGAATCTGAAGTGTCCCGCCCCCAACATTATAAAACTCCATGGTAATAACTGTCAAGTACGGCTTAGCCCGGGCTGTGAGGTAAGCTAAACGCTATTGGCTATTGAAAAAGGGGGAGGAGCCACTCGATATGTCCCCCTCTGACTTCCTGTTTCAGTGGAAATTACGTGAACACATCGAATAACGATGTGTGTTACAAGGCACTTCACGGGAACTTTTAAGATATGAATGAAAATTTGATAAACAAAATAGTTCCATCCAAACCAAAGTCTCTGGAATTACCTGCTTCTCAGGTTTCTTCCTGATTGGTTCAAATGTTTGACTTGTGCTAGTCCACGTGCCTAGTGGTAGTTCACTCACACGTTCACGCTCCACTACAGTTAAAAATTCCTTTATTGTTTCTATGCTCTAATTGTTATTTACTACTAGATTATAGTTAGTTGTGGTTTTTTTTTGTTTTTTTTAAATAAGCAAAAAAAAAAACGTTTCATTCACTCTGACAAGTGTTCACATAATTGCTTTGTTAAAAATAAGAAAATCTTAAGCGCCTGAACATTTTTTTTCCCCCTCTCTTTCACTGTGTAGGTGCATACGTTCTACGAGGCTGTAGGCTACATGATCGGTGCTCAGACAGACCAGGCAGTGCAGGAGCACCTGATAGAGAAGTACATGCTGCTCCCCAACCAGGTTTGGGATAGCATCATCCAGCAGGCCACCAAGGTGAGTCTGGGAAATCAGGGCGTGTCTCATACATTGCTTATAACTGTTAAGATGCTAAAAAAAAAATAAAAAAAAAAACTATTTCGTCCTGCTTAAAATGGCTGACTTTGATCGTTTTTGTTTTCTGTCAGAACGTGGACATCCTGAAGGACCCGGAGACAGTGCGTCAGCTCGGCAGCATCCTGAAGACCAACGTGAGGGCGTGTAAGGCCGTGGGTCACCCGTTCGTGGTGCAGCTGGGACGCATCTATCTAGACATGCTGAACGTCTACAAGTGTCTGAGTGAGAACATCTCCTCTGCCATCCAGACCAACGGTGAGCAGCAGTCATTAAATATCTGATTTAATGTATCTTCCAGATCTAAAACATTAGGTTTGTTTTTCAACTTTTACTTTGGCTTGAGAGACAGAAAACTAAGGGGAGTGCTTGTGTAACTAGACTGCATTTAGTTCCCTGCATGTAGTCATAGTTAAAGTGGACCAATGAAAATCCTAAAGCTAACAAATTTATTATCTCTAGTTCAGAGGTTCCCAAACTTTTTCACCTAATAACAATATAACAGCTCATTAAATATTTTGCTGTGATTTGTGCTCTCTCTCTTTTTCTCTCTCTCTCTCTAGGTGAGATGGTAACAAAGCAGCCTCTAATCAGGAGCATGCGCACCGTGAAGAGAGAAACTCTGAAGCTCATCTCTGGCTGGGTCAGCCGTTCCAATGATCCCCAGATGGTACAAGACTCAAAATGCAATACTGCTAAATACATCAGTAATGTATTATAAACCTCAGTTTAAAGGACCAGCTTTTGTGTTTTCCCCTTGTAGTTAAAAACAAACAAACTCATAACTGTTGACTGCTCATAACCGTGATCTCTGGATTGACGTCTGAAGGCTGACCCTTATTTCTGTTGTGTGTTCAGGTCGGGGAGAACTTTGTTCCCCCTCTGCTCGAGGCAGTGCTGATCGACTATCAGCGGAATGTCCCTGCCGCTCGAGAACCCGAAGTGCTCAGCACCATGGCAACCATCGTCAACAAGCTCGCGGCCCACATTACTACGGAAATCCCCAAGATTTTCGACGCTGTATTTGAGTGCACCTTAAACATGATCAACAAGGTTGGGAACCTTTTGGATATGCACTCACTTTCAGAGGTTGATGATGTATCAGCTAGCTATGGCACAATACCACGTTTTTCTTTCCAGATGTTGATACTGACACTTTGAGCATCAGTCCATATCGATACCCATCCGATTATTATTTCTTTCTTTCTTTCTGAACTACTAAGCTTTTAAAATTATTATTTTTTTAAACGGTAGCACTTAAAAAGCGCAAGTAAATAATACACAACAAATAATACACGGCAGCAACAGGACTTACACAAACCCCAGCTTTCACACAATGAATTGCACTGCAATTCAAAGAAATGAATTGCACTGCAAATTTAATATAGTATAAAATATAAATATAATGAAATATCAATCCTAACAAGAAAGTACAATCAAGTCCCTTTATATGTAAATATTTATAGTTCCAAAAAACCTTTTTCCAAACCCAATTCCAATCTTTTCCTGGATATCGGATTGACACCGTCTCTAGTATTGGCTTTTATTTGAAAATGGTATTTGAAAGTGTTTTTGATATTACGTTACTTATCGAGTTCTTGAATTGTTTCTCTATGTGCAAGGAACTGAATGTCTTAAAAGTAATTAAATATCTTAACAATGACCTAAAATTTATTGCAATGACAAAGACCGCTTTTCCATCTTACTAAAGGGGTAGAATTTAGGGACTGATTGGTTTTAAAAATTAATTTGGGCCAATGTAATCGATCAGAAATTTAGGAGGTGGCAAACAGTTTAGTTTAAACAAGGCTCTGCTATCAAATTTGCAAACTCAAATAGCAGAAACACTTAAAGTCTAAATTCAAAACCGATGAAATCTATAAACTCAACACACCTAAATACAAATAACGTCTCTGCAAATATTAAGTTTAACCTTTCTGTTTTTGTCCAGGACTTTGAGGAGTTCCCAGAGCACAGAACAAACTTCTTCTACCTGCTGCAGGCGGTGAACTCGCATTGCTTCCCCGCTTTTCTGTCCATCCCGCCGGCACAGTTCAAACTGGTGCTGGACTCCATCATCTGGGCCTTTAAGCACACTATGAGGAACGTAGCTGACACGGGTGCGTGAGTCAGGTCCTTGCAGGTCCTCACAGGTTCTAGGTGACATGGTCATGTGAATGAAAGAAAACCTAGTAAATCTAGTATCCTTTGTTTTTCCTTCAATTGGAATGGGATCTTTTAGAATAATACTGACAAAACTGTTACTTATGTTCCCAAATAGTTCTCTTATATTTTATTTACGGTTGAGTCGTAATATTCATACTGACCTGCTAGTCTTCTGGAACGCTGCATTTTTAACATCGGAGTACGTTAGTACGAGTTATCGCTCCAAAATACGCCAATAAAACCAGCAGATGAGCAAATCGATCTATGCGTAGGTGTTTTGTGCTCCCCTGGAAGCCCTGCCCATTTCCCTCAGCTCACACTAGTCTTGTCTGCTCATGATTTTTTTGTTGCTTGGAAGATAAGTTGATGTGTAATGTGCACCGTTGCTTTCTGTCACAGTGAATGAGGAAATGAGTGAAATATAATCTATCAATGTATGCTAAATTTACACATTTATTTAGTTAACAGCACTTAAAAGAAATGGTAGTAAATCCAGTGATGGAACATCCTGGTCAAGCCTGTCACGTTATAAATTGGTGTTCCTATTTTTCTGTGCTGACTTTCAGCGTTTAAGCATTTACTTGAATTGGTTGCATTATTAATTAGTTCCTTTTTAGTTTCCTGCTAGACCAGTTAGTTTCAGATTTTTCTTAAAGCGTGCACTTGGCGCTTTGCGTTTAAATAACAAATAATAATATATGCACTGTGTTCCCGTTGTCTCCCTGTCAGGTCTGCAGATTCTGTACACGATGCTGCAGAATGTGGCCCAGGAGGAAGCTGCAGCTCAGAGCTTCTATCAGACGTTCTTCTGCGACATCTTGCAGCACATCTTCTCTGTCGTCACCGATACATCCCACACGGCGGGTGAGCGACAGGGAGCACCCAGAGTCTTTGACCGTTTTTATTTATTTATTTAATTATTTAACTTGGTAACAGGAAGCCCTCCGTGTTTTAATAATGAGTAAATTGCAGCTTGTTAACCAGTTACAAAATAACACTCGGTGATCAATTATAGAGTTTTGATGTCATCATGTGTTTTTAGGGTTTATGGTTATTCTAAACTGCACTAAACAGTGAATGGCAAAAAAAAAAAAAAAAGCTAACAAGTCCAGATGGGTTGAAGCATTCTTTTTAAAGTTCCCACAAAAAAAATGAATATCTAAAATCATCATCACACGTGTCTCCTCACACATTCTGAAGTTGTTCAGTGTCTCGCACACTAGTTTTATGACGCTGTTGGAGCTTCCTCCATCTTGAATCCACGTCATTTTGGTGTCAGTCAAGGATGTGTGGCTTGAAATATGTGGTGGAATTCTGTGGTGTGGAAAAAAAACAAAACCTTTTTTCCCCCCCTCCCCGCCAGGTTTGACGATGCACGCCTCCATCCTGGCCTACATGTTTAACCTGGTCGAGGAGGGGAAAATCAGCATAACCCTGAACACAAGCGCCCCTGTCAACAACCAGGTCTACGTACAGGAATACGTTGCCAACCTGCTGAAAACCGCCTTCCCACACCTACAAGAGTAAGACCACTACCTGCACAAATTCAGCTCCTTGGGGGGGATTTCTAATTCAGTATGAAAAAAAAATCTTCTAATGTAATTTTTCCAGCATGTATGTCAGTTGTTATAGGGATGTTACGGTGCGTGGCTCGCTGCACTGCTGACGTAACTGTGTGTTTTTCTATTCCAGTGCACAGGTGAAAGTATTCGTAACCGGTCTGTTCAGCTTGAATCAGGATATTCCTGCCTTCAAAGAGCACCTTCGGGACTTCCTGGTGCAGATAAAGGTATCCCTTACACTCTGATATCGGGTCCTACACACTCAGCAGGGCTCGCTGAGCGTGAGATTTACATAATATTTACATATTCGGATGCAGCGAGTCCACCCATGATCTAGATTTAATCACCTGAAGTGACCTATTGAAGCATGCTTTCTTACAGTTTTTGTACACAATGACGTATTGATCTTGTAATTAAGTATTTAAAAAAGACATAGCAAGGATATGTCTTGTTAAGTAGTTCATTTCCAACTGGAAAATATTGGTTTCCTGTTGGTGAATCCCTAATGGAGTGTTACACAGGAACACCACTGTTTTACAGCATGTAGTGAATAGGAAGCCATTTTAATTTGGATTCCCGCATAAATAATATCAGCAACAACCAATCTGGCACATAATTTGATGATCTTATTTAATGTAATACAAATATAATACACTATAAAACAACAAACATATAACAGTGAAAAATCTGTAAAGAAAATATAACATTTTTCAATTTTAATGTATCGTAATGTAATACAGTATTTTTGTTGCACATGTACAAAAAATATATATAAGAATATTTCCATTTTCATTTACACCTATATTTCTACACTTGCATTACAATACACTTGGATTTAATTTTACTTTTGCTTTACTTGGAGGTAATTTTTGCACAGTTTGTACAATTTTTATTCCTCCACCAGTGAATGAAGGAGGCATTATGTTTTCGGGTTGTCCGTCTGAGATTCTATTCTGCGTGATATCTCGAGCGAGTGGTTGAATGTTTGTATGATTTTTATAAGGAATTATCATCGTAATCAGCAGATGACCTGATTAGATTAGAATTGATCCAAACACGGTCAAGGTCAAATATCTGGAATAGTTTTTCAATAGTTTCCTTTATGTTTGAGGTAGATTTTAGATTTAGGGCGGTTCTGGCATAAAAATTAGACTAGGTGGCGGAGGCGTCCCCTTTGATGTTCAACTGAGTAAAATGTTACTGTTTTATATTTATTTATATTATTAGTATGCCTCTCACACCTGGCATTATGAATGCGTCTCCTGTGACCACATGCATTTGGATCTCATCATTTCTGCTGGAGGAGGGGAAGGGGCTCGCATAGTCTGTTAAAGAAACTTTAACAGAGACGACGAAAGAAGCTGCTGTCTTTTCTGCTGTTTTAGTCATAAGACGCCACAGAATGCTATGGGTGCGCACTACAAGTAGAAGCGTTATCCGTTCAGCAGGATTTCCAAATAATCTCGCATTTAATTACCTCGTTTCCATCTAGGGCAGTGACGCAGTTGATCAGGTGGTCCTTTGTTGCTGTTCGGGGTGCATAGAGACTCGTTTGCGTTCACACTACGTATGTTATGTGGTCATATGCGTCCCAGGCCACCTCCAAATGTAACTCCATTCACTTAGCGATCCGATCACCAATGATGCGCTTTAATGGCAGGTGTGAACAGGGTTTAACATCTCATGGGCTGCTTTCAGTCAGAGCTTCGGTGTAATATCGATTTTATGATGTAATTTATCATAATATAAATATTATATTGTCATATCACCCAGCCCTACTGCAGAGCGATACTGCTTATGTCCCCTCAAGGAATTTTGATGTAATACTTGTATATCATAAAAAACAGACACCAAACACTGAATAAATTTAGATACCAGGTGTCATTGCTCATTACTCACCGGATTAGATTCATGTTTAGACCAGCGAGTACTTGTTTGATAAGATTCTCAGTTGTTTGGTCTTGTTACACCATGTATTTATTTCTCTCGCTGTGTGTGTGTGTAGGAGTTTGCCGGTGAGGACACTAGCGATCTGTTCCTGGAGGAGCGAGAGACATCGCTGCGTCAGGCTCAGGAGGAGAAACACAAACTCCAGATGTCCGTGCCGGGAATACTCAATCCCCACGAACTCCCCGAGGAAATGTGTGACTGAGCTTTGCGTGCGCTGGGGCGGCTTTTTGGACGCAGGAATGAACCGTGAACAAAAGTGTGTGTGTGTGTGTGTCTGTACATACAGAGAGATTGCAGTAGGATGAAGATGGAAGAGGAGTGTAAATTTCGACCAAATCGCCTCCCAAATGTCCTTCATTCCACCCATGTACCATCCAAGTCCCTGCCCACTTTTCCTATTTTTTTTTTTCTTCTTTTTTACAAGGCGAGAACTGATGCACTGTAATTATTCCCATGTTAATCGGTTGTGTTGGGTTTCTTTTAGTTTCCTCTAACAGAATAACGTGTTCACACAAGTTCACATATTTGAGGACAATTTAATTTAAGCACCGCCTCCCATCAACTCTACACATCTGTTTGTTAATAGATCAATTAATGCAGGTTAATGAAGAGATGAACGGAAGAGGAGTGACCCACAGAGAGAGGAATGACACGGCAATTGAATGTGATGGTTGATGTTCAGAACTGAAAGATGCTGCTCTTTTTTTTTCTTTTTTTTTCTTTTTTTTTTTTCTTTATATTGTCCTTTTTATTTTTTTCAGTTTTGCTTCGTTTTGTTTTGGGCTTTTTTGTTGTTGTTTTTTGCGTGTTTGGGGGGAGGGATGCGGCTCTGTTCCGGTTCTCGCTCTGCGTTTGTTCAGAATGAAACTGACTCGGAGCAGATATTGCCAACGGCGATGAAGGGTTTGTTCATATCGTCCTGTTTATAACACTGTCTTAGTACCACGGGAACATAAAGTTGGATATTTTTACAAAAAAAAAAAAAAAAAAAACAATTACAACCTTTTGTGTCTTGATTATTTATTGTACAGAATATTTTGCCTAATGTGTAATTACCATTTAAATATGTACAGGAACACTGTTACTTTATTTTGATTGAGCACTGCTTTCAAAATTATTGGCACCCTCCACTGGAGAGAATAACGGCATGAGCTGCTGCTTGTATTGTCTTCCCACTTGTAGAGGATCTCCTCCGTGTGCAACATATCAAAATCATTTATATTCTTTCTTTCATTTAGACCACAAGTTTTTAAAAAAAAATTTTTATTAGGGCTCATATGCAGAGACTGGCAAAATATTGTTTCCTGTAATCATGCCTGTGTTGATTTGAATATGCACTATACGGCCAAAAGTTTGTGCACACCTGACCGTCACACCTGTATGTCCTTGTTGAACGTCCCATTCCAGATTTATTCCCCCCTTTGCTGTTATAATAAGCTCCACTCTTCTGGGAAGGGAGAATGTCTGGCTGTGGGGATTTGTGTTCATTCGGGCGCAAGTGCATTAGTGAGGTCAGACACTGATGTTTGGTCTGGAGTTTGAGGAAGAACCACATATGGGTGTGATGGTCAGGTGTGCACATACGTTTGGACATAGAGTGTATGCTTGGATATTATTTTCTTATACAACCATGTCTTGACCTCCTGGCAGAAGCACCCAGGTATTGGGCTAAAATATCCCTGTATACAGCGGACGTCATTATGCAGTCAGTCTGTACAAGAACCCCTGGACCACCATCTGCAAAACACCCGCAAGGCGTCATTGATCGCCACCATGTTCACCCTCCGAGTCTGAGGGCTTTTCATTATTTGCAGCCCCATTTTAAAATTTTTAATTTTTTTAATCAGTCATGCTGATACTGTGCTAGGAAGTGATTTTTGGTTTCATCTAACCACAATGTAAAGCTGATTGGATCCAGAAGCCCTTGATGAAGTTCACATGCTGAGTTTTCTAAGCTGCTTTTGTGCAAATCTTGAAAAACAGCTTTGTGTTATGGATGGTGTGTCTAATGGAATAAAATGCTAATTTAAAAAAACAATGTAAACTTGATAGTGGGCAGGATGCTAATGGGTCGAAATCCAGGCAAATCTTAAACGTTTTCAGAATTTCTTAATTTTATTATGGCCCTAGATGTGCTTAATGGTGGGTTAACCTGATTGTAAATATTTATTTCAGTGAAAGTTTAAAATTAAAAAGTTATTCTGAGACTGTGTGTTAGAACCCACTGTACCTGACAGTAGTACTGGCTTTAAGACAAATCACTAGTTTATATTAATGCGCTCATTTGAATACAGCGGTGGTTCTATAGTAAAGGTGTAAATATACTGTACTTTCACCACGTGTATCTGCAGCTGCCATGTGAGCGGCATTGTTCACACACTCATTTATCTTCGGTACATCTGGAGGATTAAAAGCAGCATCCACTAGACGGCACGTCCAAAACCTCTTTGTCCATCATGGTTTCCTAGTCCAACCATAATGTTTTCACAATAAGCGATTTCATGCACCCTGACCCGCTCGGGTTCTCTTAAAACTTTCTGCTGTTGTCGTGACTGTTGTCATGATCTACATCTCAAATCAAAAAAACATTAAAAAATATTTACACATTTAGAAAATTCAGAAGACTGGTATGCAAAACAGACCTTTTGGTATGTTTAAGAGGGTTTTAACATTCAAACACTTTGTGTTTTAGTACTCAGTAACGGTCTAGAATATGATAACTACAGTATCTCACAAAAGTGAGTACACCCCTCATATTTTTGTAAATAATTTATTATATCTTTTCATGGGACAACACTGAAGAAATGACACTTTGCTACAATGTAAAGTAGTGAGTGTACAGCTTGTATAACAGTGTAAATCTGCTGTCCCCTCAAAATAACTCAACACACAGCCATTATTGTCTAAACCGCTGGCAACAAAAGTGAGTACACCCCTAAGTGAAAATGTCCAAATTGGGCCCAAAGTGTCAATATTTTGTGTGGCCACCATTATTTTCCAGCACTGCCTTAACCCTGTTGGGCATGGAGTTCACCAGAGCTTCACAGGTTGCCACTGGAGTCCTCTTTTTTGGAGGAGCACAAGGTCTTTAGAGACCTTGCGCTCCTCCACCTTCCATTTGAGGATGCCCCACAGATGCTCAATAGGGTTTAGGTCTGGAGACATGCTTGGCCAGTCCATCACCTTTACCCTCAGCTTCTTTAGCAAGGCAGTGGTTGTCTTGGAGGTGTGTTTGGGGTCATTATCATGTTGGAATACTGCCCTGTGGCCCAGTTTCCGAAGGGAGGGGATCATGCTCTGCTTCAGTATGTCACAGTACATGTTGGCATTCATGGTTCCCTCAATGAACTGTAGCTCCCCAGTGCCGGCAGCACTCATGCAGCCCCAGACCATGACACTCTCACCACCATGCTTGACTTATGGGAGGACAGCCATGCAGACCAATTTGGTACAGTGTGTGGTGTATGGTCTGAGCACTGACAGGCTGACCCCCCACCCCTTCAACCTCTGCAGTTGTGTGTGTTGAGTTATTTTGAGGGGACAGCAGATTTACACTGTTATACAAGCTGTACACTCACTACTTTACATTGTAGCAAAGTGTAATTTTGTCAGTGTTGTCCCATGAAAAGATATAATAAAATATTTACAAAAATGTGAGGGGTGTACTCACTTTTGTGAGATACTGTATGTGATTTGAGTCATGACATTTAGTTTATTTATTCACATTAGCAAACATAGTGTCACATGGTGCTACGCTTCCTCCACTATTTACGTTAGCTTACCCAGGGACTTGTATGGCGTATCACACCATGGCGTTGTTGATTAGTTTCCTATAACAGCATGCCCTGTCTGTTTTTATCCCTTACAAAACAGCAGGTCTGAAAGTAGTTCCGGCTTTAAGGCAAATCACAGGTTTATATCAATGTGCTCATTCAAATACTTTAGTGTATTTATAGTAACAGCTTACCCAGTGACTTGTATGGTGTGACATTGTTGATTATTGGTCGGTTGCACCATTTGGGCATAAAAAAAAAATTGGGTGTAAATATTGCGATAAATATTTACACCTGTGATAAAATATTTACACCTGTTGCACCATCTTAAGCTACAACTAGGCGCAGCTGCACCCGGCGTAGACGCTGACACGTTCTACTGCAGTGATAGTTGCTATGGTTACAAACGTACATTTTACTGGCGCCAACAAATAGATTAAAAATGACTGCTGAGCCGAAGAAAAGAAAATTAAATTAATCAGATTGTGAAACAAGAAATATTACCGAACTCTACAGTGAGTTCATGCATATTTTAGTATGTAAACAAAACAAGACATCTGGCAGGTGATGACAGAGGTGAAGAAAAAAAATCTTTCAATCATTTCTCTGTATATAACCAGAGGATTGGTCCAGTCTCTCGTTACGTTTCCACGCCTAAAATCCCGCTGATCATGTACTCTGAAGATTACACGCGCCATTTTAATTTTCACCTTGGAAATTAGTCAAGACTTATCAATTTACACCTACCTTTGAATAGGGGTAAGATTTAGTCTTAAACCTAGCACTACACCTAGCTGGTGGTACAGGAATTAATTCTACGTAGGACTTAAGGCGCATTTTACATCCAGCCTAGTTTTACAACCGGGGATATCTCCAGCTGGTGCAACTGTATGGAAATACATTTGTGCCATAAGTATTGAACGTAACTTTTCAAGAGACGAACATAAATATACAATGTGAAAGAAGAAAAACACTGAAACTTTAAACAGTGAACTCAGGGGCAAAAATGTAACCTGGTCTTCAAATAAACATCATTCTTTGTTAACGGTTTTCTACGCTTCCTTTTTCCTAATCACGGGTTATGAACGTGCTGCCAGAGGTTTTTTTTAACGCTTTCAAACTTTTCATTTACGATCTGCAAGTTTACGTTCGCCATTCTGGCACAAACTTCATGTGTGGGCGGGGCTTAACAGGGATTTACTCTCATTGGCTAGTGAGATTTGGAAGGACAGCTCCCTCACCAGGAAATAGAGACGTCAGTGGTGTGAATTTTGGAGAACGTTCCGGATGCAGTTCTCTGTAGAGTTATAGTGTTTGTACTTTGTAGTGGAAATTGCTTACTTACTTCGTCAGTATATTAGTTCGTCATCAGTATTTGAGCTCTCAGGAGCGGCATCGTTGTCATCCTCCTCCTCCTCTGGACACTCGAGCTGTCAATCCAAATCCCGCTAACCAATGAGAGTAAATCACTGTTGAGCCCCGCCCACACGTGAGAGTTGTGCCAGAATGCCGAATGTAAACTTGCGGAGTGTAAACGAAAAGTTTGAAAGTGTCAACGAAAACTCTGGCAGCGCGTTCATAAACCGTGATCAGCGAAAGCGAAGCTTAGAAAACTGTTAACAAAGAACAGTTTAAGCTGTTTATTTGGAGACCATGTTACATTTTTGCCCCTGAGTTCACTGTTTTCAGTTTCAGAGTGTTTTTCTTCATTCTCGTTGTCTATTTTTGTTCGTTTCTTGAAAAGTTACGTTCAATACTTTTGGCACAAATTTAATTCCATACAACCGGCCCTAAATTCCTATAACAGCACGCCCTGTCTGCATTTATCCCTTATAAAAACGGCAGCTCTGGAAAGTAGTTCCGGCTTTAAGGCAAATCACAGGTTTATATTAACGCACTCGTTTTTTTTTTTAATACGTTAGCGTGTCTATAGTAACAGCTTACACAGGGACTTGTATGGTGTATCACACCATGACGTTGTTGATTATTTTTCTATAACAGAACTTGGTGTCATGTTTTATCCCTTACATCGCCTAATAACTTAGATTTTTTTATTTGTAGTATTCGTTTGTGTAAGATTGATAGGTTTAGCGTGCTTTGGTTTGAAACGGTGGGTCACGTGACCGCCAAAACCGCGGCACAAGCCCCGCGTGATGACTGAGCTATCGCGAGATTTCCGGAAAGAGCCGAGCGCAGCGGAGGAGAAGAGCCGGAAAAAGCCGATGATGCTCGTTGAATGCCGCTGCCCCTTTTCAACATGGCTGCTGTATGTGCTGTGTTCAGATACGCTCCGACTGGAGTCTGACTCGACTCTCGACAACTTAGTGCCTCACAATACTGTCTCTGAACAGCTAAAAGCTAGGGGGAAATTATTCCGTCGGAGCGTTTTTTTAAATCTCCCTTTAATCTTGTGTGTTTTTTAATATACATTAAAAAAACAACAACAACAGAACGAGAAATTTAATCAAGCATTGCGTCTGGGGCCTTTTTTCCTTTTTCCTTTTTTTACATAAAAAAAAAACAGCCCAGCTGCTGCAACGTTTAGGATCTATCAACAATTTCCAATGGTTTGACTTTAGCACTTTAAGCTTTTTTTTTTTTTTTTTTTTTCTTTCATTTTTTTTCTTTTCTTTCATTTTCTTTACTTCTTCATGAACAATGTGTGAAAACTGCGCCGAGCTGGTTGAGGTGCTGAATGAAAGTAAGTATTATTATTATTATTATTATTATTATTATTATTATTAGCTTCACCATCATTATTATTATTGTGTGTGTGTGTGTGTGTGTGTGTGTGTGTGTGTATGCATTAAAATTAAAGTTAGTCCAGATCTTTGGCTTGCAGTAACTTCACTATCTATGTCTGAGTAGAGTGTGTAGACTTTTTGTAATCATGCAATATGCATACATATATCATTAAAAAATATATATATATATTATTTGCAGTATTGTCTATTGTAGGCCCGAAGGAGATGCAATGCATTTGATCTGAATGTCATGTTGCATGCATGTCAGTGATCCGGTTTTATCCAATCTGGCCTCTCTTGTCCATGCATCGGTCGGGCAAAACGTGCTTATGATCATGTTTTACTTTTTTTAATTATTCCACAAATCAACAGTTTCACGATGCACAAGTTAAATCCTGAGCATGCCAGTGCAACGCGGTGTCTTTAACACACAGCCTCTATAATGTTACAATGCATCATCATTTCCTTTAGTTCATTTAATGCACATCATGAGTGCATGCTAGCGTTAACTTTCCTTAAACTCGTGTGTTTATTATTATTTTTAAACTCAGCTTTTGTCCCCAACATCAATCCTAATGCGTCCACATCCACCTTTCTTCTTAAGCACACTTTGTTTATTTGCGCAGAAATACATTCGCTGTTATTTACGCTAGCTAGCATTAGCCATAGCAACATCTTCAACTGCTGTTTTTTTGTTTTGTTTTGTTTTTGTTTGTTTTTTTTTTGACGTTGTCATTGTCATTACCACGCGGTTGTTTTTAATGCACGATGTCATTAAACACTATAAAACACTTACAACCATTTACAGCAACCCAATCACTCATCATGTATTAAATATCTTAAGAATAAATTGTAGTTCGGTGGTTTTGACAACAAAAATGACAGCTAGCCTGTGTCTGTTTTTCGCTAGCTGACTAGCACAGAGCTAGTGTTCTTTGCTAGCAATAAACCGCTAATCGGATGGAAATAATCACATTCCGCTGTTTTTATGGAGGTAAAACGTCTGAAATCACGTCCCCACGTCTTTTTACAAAGAGAAACGGATTGATGTCGGATGTTCTGGTTTGTTGTTATGTTTAGCCACATGGTGCAAGTGTTAGCTAGCGAACGAACTCGTTAGCAATGGAAGCTAACGGCGCTTGTTGCTAGCAGCAACTGTTTTGGACTTGCGTTTAGTCCGGGATTTAATGTCTTTATCTGACACTATGTTGAATTATCATAGCATTAATGATATTAAGCTTTGGTTGTTTTTTTTTTTTTTTTTTTATAAAATTTTTTATTAAACACATCTTTGTGTTGGTGCTGTCTGTTTGTTTGCTATCTGTGCTAGTATTTGTTAGCCTGCTAGCTAACATAGTTGTGCTTCATAGGCACAAGTACAAAGGAGCTGATGGGCCTCCATAATGAGAAACTTTAACAATAGCTTATTGTGTTCATGTTTACATTTGAGTTTAGTTCTGAGGTAAATTTATGGTCTATTTTAAAATACCATTGCATTGGCAAAAAATGCAACACACACACAAACACTTATTAATGCTAGAACAGGTGAACAGAGTATAGTAAAGGTTAAACTGGTGATGTAGAGTGATTAAAATAGTATTAAATAGCTATAAATCTACACGGATAATATCAAACTCAAAATCATTTAACCATGATACATTTGATATAAACATGACTGTTTTCCTGTTCGAGCTTTGAGTCATCCCCAGTGAAAGTCTCGCAGTCTGAGTTAGAGATTCATACGAGAAGTCAAACCATCATTCGACTACTAGTAATCGAAAGTCCCAACTTTATTTTCTTTTGCCGGATATGTACAAAGCTCCCTCGCTTAGCTTAGGTTTCCATCCGTGTGGCGAGCATCTCAAATGAGGCTTTGATGGTGCCAATATTTTAATCCTTGGTGGAAATTGACTAGCAATATCTGAAGCAATGTCTACGATTAAATGCTTAAGATCCCATTAGACCCTTTCAGTAACTCAGCTCAGTGGCGTAACTAATGACTAAAACTCATAACTCGGAATTTCCGACCGCTGACTACGGAAAAAAAAAAACCAAAGTAACCCGGCTGAAACGAGGCTTAACGGTGCCAATACTTTAATCTTAGTAAGAAATATAGCGAATAACGAATGTTAGTTTGGGGGTACGGTATTGAAATCGGCACTCTGGATCAATACGACTTCAAATTTTGCATAATACTGATGTATTCGCCGTTATAAATCCACAGTCAAATGTTTAAAACCAAATGTGTTACTTTTTACTCATCCTGGTGATGAATCGAATGACTAAAACCTGGAACTCGGACTTGGAGAAACCAAAGAAAACTCAGAATTCCTGCGCCGTAACTCAGACGGTCTCCTCAACCCCGAGTTCAGGAAGTGACATCAAATCAACATGGCTGCTCACAGCATCAGCAGTAAACGCAGCGGATTTTAAATGAGTTATACTGTATTAGCTTTAGCTCAATCAACATACAGATATATATATATATATATATATATATATGTATATATATATATATATATATATATATATATATATATATATATATATATATATATATATATATATATATATATATTCGCCTGTTACATCCATAACACTGACTCTACAGTTCACTGTTCTGAGGATGAAATTATACATCACAGTTAGCTGGCTAGCTTGTTGCTAAGAAAAGACAAATGGAGGTGAACATGTTTTGTTCCATACTTACAGCTTGAACATGTGAAGGTCAGAAAGTTACGGAGTTCTGACTTCACACTTCCTAGTTTTGGCTGAGTTCACACTAACATGAGTAAATAAATAAAAAATTATATATATATATATATATATATATATATATATATATATATATATATATATATATATATATATATAAGCATGTCTCGTTCTTGCACTGTCGTGCGGGTGAAGGAAAACCTAGCCGTTTGAAAATGCTGCCGTTTGATTGCCACGTGATCTCCACGATTTCAAAATGGCGGAATCTCATTGGTCTCATTTCTGCATAGTTTAATTTCTTGTTTGGCTGGTTTTGTATGGTATACGGAGCAACTCTGTGGAGAATAAGAAGACGTATTTTAACGTTTATGTTGTGAAATCAAACAAAAATGGTGGGGGGAAAAAAACGTAAAGGTCATTGATCAGACACTGTTTTGTCTGTTGTTCTGTTTCGTTGTGAACGGGGAACATCTGAAAACGCGAACATAAACCTAAAATTATGTATGCGTGTGATCGTGAGGACGAGACCTAAACTCTGCTGAATATTCGAAAACATTTTAATTATGCAAATACCGTACCTCGTGACGTACGTGCTGTGACGACGTACTACACGTTAGATTTATGCTGGAATTCTGTTTTCAGGTTTTAACTGAAATCGCAAAAGACGTTACTCTTAAAATGTTTTACGAATTTTTGAAACTATACGAAAATAACCTGCTAACACGGCTAAGCGTAACATGAAGTCCAGCACCCTGTGTGTGTGTGTGTGTGTGTGTATGTGTGTGTGTGTCTGTGTGTGTGTCTGTGTGTGTGTCTGTGTGTGTGTCTGTGTGTGTGTCTGTGTGTGTGTCTGTGTGTGTGTCTCTGTGTGTGTCTCTGTGTGTGTCTGTGTGTGTGTGTGTGTGTGTATGTGTGTGTGTGTCTGTGTGTGTGTAGCATGCCCTAAATTTTCGATGTTAAGCTCAGAGGTGTGTGTGAGTTAACCGGCTTGGTTCTTGGTTTCAGTTTGTGAAACTTTCTCTGTGTGTGTGTGTGTGTGTGTGTGTGTGTGTGTGTGTGTGTGAGAGAGAGAGAGAGAGATGCATGTCTCTTTGTTGAGTGGCAGGCCCATGTGTCCACATGCAGTTTGATCTTTGACCTCTAAATCTGACATATATGGGCACCTATCTCCCCCTCGTGTCGCTGTGTGTATGTGTGTGTGTGTGTGTGTGTGTGTGACATAGATACAACTTATGGGAAACAAGGCAGATGTGCTGGTTGTAGCTATCTAATGTTGGATATGCTGTGGGGGCAAATCAGGCTGTAGTTGTTCACCACATGGATGCGGTTTGACAGCGAGACACGCCGCTCTCTCTCTCTCACAAACGCTTTACGATCGGTGAAACGAGTTTATTGGGTTTATTTCATCAGCACACTGCACAATGCACTGTAATTATATCTAAACAATATTAGCGCTCGACGGTAGATAGTTATTAAATCGGACCAATTTAACGCCTGGAAGCTTTGTCTCTTATTGTGTGAAAGGTCCGAACTCCCGCGTAGTAGAGATTCACGTACGCTTTTTAATCGTTTGTGTCTCTCTCGCCTGGTTACCATAGCGACAGCAACGTTATGAGCAGCTAACACTCCCCCCGACTGTGCTGTTGTTTTAAACCCACAGCGAAATATAAACCCGATTACATTGCGATGGAGTTAAACTTTTCCCAGGCGCCGAGTCTGATTACCGCCTCGTCCACAGCATTTATTCAAACGTCACGGTCTTCTGAGCAGCGTTAAACGACTCCATATATAAAAGGTCAAAATGATAAATTGCGAATATGAAGTAGATGGTTATGTAGCGCGCGAACAGGACAAGACGTGACCCGTTGATAAATAAATCCGGTACAGTGCATAAAGAGGAAGCTGAGAGATGTGTAATCTAATTCAATATCGACCAAATAGCACCGACTGATGATGCCGGGATAGAAGGAAACTTTAACTACCGCGTAAGACAGAAAAGGCGCCCTTTCTTTATTAAAGTTGTAACGAGGGAAATCCACCGTGTGCCGCTCGTATCGAGGGCTGTACCACTTTTATTGTTGTTGTTGTTAAAATAAAGAAAAAGTGTAGGCCCAAAATAAAGCGTGTAACAGCTCACACTCACAGCGACACCGCAAAAGAAATTGGGGGGTGGGGGGTGGGGGGTGGGGGGGGGACTCACTGCAGTTTAGTGGAAGAATTGAGTTTCTTTTAGGTGATTAATAGGGACGAGTCATGCCAGAGACACGAACTAACAAAATGGACAAGGTTTTAATTTCAGGTTGTTATAAAGGATGCTCTCCAGCTGCATCTCGCTTAATTCGCTGTGTTTCTGTACTAAATTTACTTTTCATTCAATTTTAATCATCTTTTCAATCGCGGAAGCTGTATGTACAGGACTCGGAGTTTAATTAGTTTAATGAAGTTAATACACTGTTTCTGTAGTTACATATTTGCAAATTCAAAGCTTGATTGGAAACTTGAAATGTTGCTGCAAGTTTTAACCTGCGTTAATTACCGTACCGTATCGGCGTAAAAATAAATAAATAAATAAATGCTGTAAATTTTAAAACAGCTTTTCAGAAGAGGATAAAAATGTAGTTATGGAAGAGGATTTGTTGGTTTTGTTTTATACGTCGCGAAGGGACGTTCTGGACGGGAGGTCTTCGGACGTTTGCGTGACGCAGACGGTGTAGAGATCTCGCAGCCGAGTCGTTACCTGCGGTATTTTTAATAAACAAACAAACAAACAAACAAACAAAAACCCCCGAAAGGGTCGGAAATGAGGAATAAAATGAGAAAGCCCTCGAGCCCGACTCCGGCCTCCGCCTCTTACTGAGGACAGAAAAAGTTGAAACGTTTTTTCATGTTTAAAAAAAGATTACGTCGAAACAAGTGCGGTGTGACGTGGTAAAGCGTGGTGAGGCGGTCGTTTCCGCGGCGTGTCGTGTGACCTGTTGTTAGTCCGTGTGAGAGAAGCAGAAGGTGGGGGGGGTGGGGGGAGAAGAAAGGGAAGGGATTGAAAGCCGGAAGAGGTCGAGGCCAGCCAGCTGCTCGAGTGAACCTGAGAACCTTACCAAAGTCCAGTGACTCCCCTGTTGTCGTGGTAACCGTGAGCCGGGCCTTCACTGCCGCTCTTCTTGAAGTGTTTGGGATAAATCTCTCTCTCTCTCTCTCTCTCTCTCTCTCTCTCTCTCTCTCTCTCTCTCTCTCTCTCTCTCTCTCACACACACTCACATATCTGACTGCTTATTACAGAAAAAGCAGGTGAAGATGTTTTTAGAGATTGGCCAACGACGTCTTTTTTTTTTTTTAACTCATAATTTTTTAAAAACTGACTGTGTGAAGTCTCGTTTATTTCTGATTTAGCGTGGTGTGAAGTGATGAGACGTGGACCGGTAATAAGTTATCATTATAATTAGATCACGATATAGGTTTTTTTTGCTTAAGAGGAATAATACACTTCAAGCTGTGCCGTTACAGGAAAATAATCAACAACGGAATGGTTTGTCAAAGCTACTGTTAACTCCGTGAAGTTGATTATTTTCCTGTCACAGCACGTCACGGAGAGGTTTATTCCTCTTACACCACGGTGATTTACCAACGGTTCATTTGATTCCTTCTTAAAGAACGTATCCGTATATAGTTAAGTTTAATGTTGCGCAGTGTCCGCACGCCATGTTAGTTCCTGTTCTCGTGTACGTCGTAGCAGGCGTTCCCTCACCAGCCTCTCGTTTTTTCCCCCCCCTCTCTCTTGAAGTTAGTAAAACGTAGCTTAGTGTTATATAAAGTGCCGACACTGGAGACTCCTTCCATAAATGTTAAACATGCATCTCTACAACTTTACAGGTTATAGTATTTCTCGCTATAGTTCCACCCTAAGTCCCGCCTCCTACACCACGATTGGCTAAGCATTCCACACATTACATTGGGACATGTGTTGAATTGGTGGTTACTGTAGCAAAACTTGCTGACTTTATTGTACAGTTTGGGCCCGAAGGGAGACAGCCGTCTTGATGTTGCCTTTTTTGGATTTTTAAAAAAAAAATTTAGTTCGGAGACAGAAAGCAGTGCTGAAAACCGGTCTCGTCCCGAATGAAACGCACCGGGATAGTGACGAGGGCTCTGCGATATCTGCTGTAGTGCGTTTACTCGGAAATCTCACTGACGCCAACTGAAATCAGAACTAATCTCACACACACACACACACACACACACACACACACACACACACACACACAGAGTACTCCGCATCGTCTGCTTCAGCTCTCTATGTATGTGTGTGTGTTTCAGGAATGTGTAATCTCACCCACACACACACACACACACACACTATATTCTGCATCTTTCTCACCGCTAACCACTCTGCCTCTGGTGTGTGTTGTGTGTGAGTGTGTGAGTGTGTGTTGTGTGTGAGTTAGAGAAAGAAGATTAGTGGTTTAACAAGCACTGCTATGCAAATTCCGGAAACTTGATTTCTCTTGGTGTACAATCATAAATGAACATCGAGGTCGTTTAAAACAAAAAAAAAAAAAGTCCCTAAAAACCTGTGTGTGTGTGTGTGTGTGTGTGTGTGTGTGTGTGTGTGTGTGTGTGATGTCTTACGTTTCAGTTTTGCAGTCATACCAAGTATACACACACACGCATACACAAACGTTCACTTTGTGTTGCGAGGACATTAAAAAATAAAAAATTTCTGTAGCTTAATGTGCCAAAACAGCGACCGAGCAACACCAAACCTCTCACACACTTATCTTATCAAAAGGAAGGCAATCGAGAACAGAGAACAACGTTTTAGTGGCATTTCTACTTCACTGCTGTAGCACATTAAGCTACCTTGACTGAGTTAATGTTCAAGGATTTATATGGGAAAAGTCTTAACATAAAAGTCTGTGCCTGGACAAATCATAAATCCATTAGATAATTTCATTAGTTAAGTCCAATCAAAATCTCCACTCAGCTGCCCAGTCCTGCGTTTCTGAGGCCTGGAAAAGTACCAAGCTAAAATGGTAGCTGTCATAATTTACCCTCAAAGCTTTAGTGAGCTGGTTTGCTTGTTATGTGCATTAATACAGATGAAGGAGAGAGAGAGAGAGAGAGAGAGGAGTCGATATACCCTCGACAATTCTGTGTAGCCATAGTCCTTATCCTCACGTGATAATGTTTCAGATGTGAAACATTGTGTTTAGAAAGTCAGCAAGTAAGAAAGGCAGTAGGAAGAAAGGTAGAAGGGCAGCAGGACAAAAAGACAGCCAGGAAGAAAAGTAGAAAGGCAGCGGGAAGAATGGTAGAAAGGCAGCAGGACAAAAAAGCCAGCAAGTAAGAAAGGCAGCATGAAGAATGGTAAAAAGGCAGCAAGGAAGAAAAGTAGAAAGGCAGCAGGAATAATGGTAGAAAGGCAGCAAGACAGAAGGGCAGCAAGGAAGAAAAGGAGACGGGCAGCAAGGAAGAAAAGGAGACGGGCAGCAAGGAAGAAAAGGAGAAGGGCAGCAGAAGAGAAAGGCAGCAAGTAAGAAAAGCAATAGGAAAAAGGTAAAAAGGCAGCGAGAATGAAAGGCAGCAAGTAAGAAGGGTAGCAGGACAGCAGGAGTGTTTTTTTTGTGTGTGTGTGTGTGTGTCGTCTGATTATTAAAAAAAACTCTAAATAAACCTTGGAACTTGTCAGAATCTTACTGATACTGAAATATTTCTCCAACACAAACTTACTTCGGATAATATCTTTTAAAATAAACGAGTCAATGAAGGCACATTTTCCTTTTCCCCCCTCTCCAGTCTCGGATGCAGACAGTTCGGATGGCCTGCAGTTGAAGAAGGACCATGCCTTAAGAGTTTTCAACTACATCGGCACATGGACACAGAGGTCAGGTTCTTCTTTCGTTCATCATTTATGAATAGTTTATTTATTATTTATTCACCCACTCAGTGTTCTGTATAATATATACACACAACATTGATTTTCTCCGTGCTGACTCGCAGGTGAAGGCCCTGTAGAGTTCCACGCTCTAAGGTGTTCCGCACCTACGTGTACATTTATTAATTCACCCCTTTTTTTGAAATGGGTGTAGAATTCCCAGCCATGATAAGAATGGTTTTTGGACAGTTATGTGACCTCTGGCCTACTCCCTTGCTCTCGCAGGTGTTAATGCTGAAGCGTTGGGTCATCACCGCCGGTCTGTGCCACATTTCTGAGGAAAGACTGATCTGCTGCTTATTTATATGGGAAATCCCCACTTCTGCGTTATTTTACAAACCTGTGTTTGAGTCAGACTCGCTTAATTATTCATTAACAATCATAAAAATCTCTGTGTATCTCTATCATCACAATACACTCTTCTGAGATATCTGAGGTTTTGTCAGAAGTTTTATAACGCCGAATGACTGTTTTGCCCACAGTATCAACGAACTGGATTTTGTTTGTTTCCTGAACTCGACTCCCCTCTTAATTTTTATTTGTTCCATGAACTCTCTTCCTGTCTGTTTTCGTTTGTTCTCGGAACCTGCCTTTTCTCTATCTTTGTTTGTTTCCTAAACTCTCCTTCTGTCTGTTTTCATTTGTTTCCTCAACCCTCCCGTTGTCCATTTTTGTGTGTGTACTGAACTCTCCTCCTCTGTTTTCTCTTCTGAACTCGCTTACTCTCTGTTTTTGGTTTGTTTCGCAACTCTTTTCTCTTAACTAATCATAATCCACGCTGCCAATAGAAGAGTCTTGAATAAGTAAAACTTCCATGAGTTTCAATAAATAAATGATAATAATGGTAATATGATGATGATGATGATGATGATGATAAAAAAAACAACCTGTGTTTGCTACAGGCAGTGTCTGTGCTGCTTCAAAGAGTACAAGCACCTGGAGGTGTTCAACCAACTGGTTTATGGCCTCATTAACCTGGTCATCGCCCAGGTAACCAGTCTGAGGGACCGCCTCTGCAGCACCCATGGCAACAGAGGAGGTGAAGGGGCGGAGTCTGAGTGGAGCGCCGGCCATCCCCAGCCTTCGCCCAACGAGGACGAGCCCCTGAACGTGGAGCGGGACTCGGCAGAGGAGGAGGACGGTGGGGGGGAGGGGGCAAGTTCAGCCGAAAATCAGAACCAAACCCTGAACCAGAGCTGCGAGTCACGGCCAAGCGGGAGCAAGGGATCAGTGGAAGAGTGCAGCTCGGATCTGTTCAGCTCCTGGAGCACGGAGGAGAGAGAAAAACTTCTGCTGTGTGCTGCCAAAATCTTCCAGATCCAGTTTCCCCTCTACACAGCCTACAAACATAACACACACCCTACTATAGAGGTACGCACACACACTGTACTGTAGAGGCACACACACACACACTGTACTGTAGAGGCACACACACACACACTGTACTGTAGAGGCACACACACACACACACACTGTACTGTAGAGGCACACACACACACACACACTGTACTGTAGAGGCACACACACACACACACTGTACTGTAGAGGCACACACACACACACACTGTACTGTAGAGGTACACACACACACACTGTACTGTAGAGGTACACACACACACACTGTACTGTAGAGGTACACACACACACACTGTACTGTAGAGGTACACACACACACACTGTACTGTAGAGGTACACACACACACACTGTACTGTAGAGGTACACACACACACACTGTACTGTAGAGGTACACACACACTGTACTGTAGAGGTACACACACACTGTACTGTAGAGGTACACACACACTGTACTGTAGAGGTACACACACACTGTACTGTAGAGGCAGGCACACACACACACACTGTACTGTAGAGGCAGGCACACACACACACTGTACTGTAGAGGCACACACACACACACTGTACTGTAGAGGTACACACACACACACTGTACTGTAGAGGTACACACACACACA
>CM042552.1:3695000-3715000 GCA_023630585.1 Cranoglanis bouderius
AACTGTGGTCTGATCTGTTGTGGGGGCATTAAGGGCTGGAACTGTGGTCTGATCTGTTGCGGGGCATTAAGGGCTGGAACTGTGGTCTGATCTGTTGCGGGGGCATTAAGGGCTGGAACTGTGGTCTGATCTGTTGCGGGGGCATTAAGGGCTGGAACTGTGGTCTGATCTGTTGCGGGGCATTAAGGGCTGGAACTGTGGTCTGATATGTTGCGGGGCATTAAGGGCTGGAACTGTGGTCTGATATGTTGCGGGGCATTAAGGGCTGGAACTGTGGTCTGATATGTTGCGGGGCATTAAGGGCTGGAACTGTGGTCTGATATGTTACGGGGCATTAAGGGCTGGAACTGTGGTCTGATATGTTACGGGGCATTAAGGGCTGGAACTGTGGTCTGATATGTTACGGGGCATTAAGGGCTGGAACTGTGGTCTGATATGTTACGGGGCATTAAGGGCTGGAACTGTGGTCTGATATGTTGCGGGGGCATTAAGGGCTGTGCCAGGTAACCCTGTATGACTCATACTCATGTAGGACGTGGAGGTTCCTTTGCACCTGCTGCGCTACGTGTGTCTGTTCTGTGGGAAACATGGTCTGTCTCTGATGAAGGACTGCTTTGAGTCGGGGACACCGGAGACGCTGCCCTTCCCCATCGCACATGCCTTCATCACCATCGTCTCGAACGTAAGTGCGCGCGCACACACACACACACACACACACACACACACACACACACACACACGTACGTGTACATACACACACATTACATCTACCTTTATCGCTGAACATAAGGCTAACCTTATGAATCATTTCTAAACTCATTTTAAAAACCATCACTGAATATAATCTAATGAAACAATAATTTGCATTCGATTGCAGATCAGGATATGGTTGCACATTCCAGCTGTGATGCAGCACATCATCCCCTTCCGCACTCACGTCATCAGGTGAGAACACGTTTCCACACGTTTCATTGCAAGTTTCTCCGTATCCATCAGTCCCAGGGAAGGAGGTGTGGCCTTTGTGCCTTAGTCCTAGTGAAGGAGATGTGGCTTTTGTGCCTTGGTCCTAGTGAAGGAGGTGTGGCCTTTGTGCCTTAGTCCCAGTGAAGGAGGCGTGGCCTTTGTGCCTTAATCCTCATGAAGGAGGCATTGTCTTTGTGCCTTAGTCCTAGTGAAGCAGGTGTGGCCTTTGTGCCTTAATCCTAGTGAAGGAGACGTGGCCTTTGTGCCTTAGTCCTAGTGAAGGAGACGTGGCCTTTGTGCCTTAATCCTAGTGAAGGAGGTGTGGCCTTTGTGCCTTAGTCCTAGTGAAGGAGACGTGGCCTTTGTGCCTTAATCCTAGTGAAGGAGGTGTGGCCTTTGTGCCTTAGTCCTAGTGAAGGAGACGTGGCTTTTGTGCCTTGGTCCTAGTGAAGGAGACGTGGCTTTTGTGCCTTGGTCCTAGTGAAGGAGACGTGGCCTTTGTGCCTTAATCCTAGTGAAGGAGGTGTGGCCTTTGTGCCTTAGTCCTAGTGAAGGAGACGTGGCCTTTGTGCCTTAGTCCTAGTGAAGGAGACGTGGCTCTTGTGCCTTGGTCCTAGTGAAGGAGGCTTGGCCTTTGTGCCTTAGTCTTAGTGAAGGAGGCATGGCTTTTGTGCCTTTGTCCTAGTGAAGGAGGTGTGGCCTTTGTGCCTTAGTCCTAGTGAAGGAGGCGTGGCCTTTGTGCCTTAATCTTCGTGAAGGAGGCATGGTCTTTGTGCCTTAGTCCTAGTGAAGCAGGCGTGGCCTTTGTGCCTTAATCCTAGTGAAGGAGGCGTGGCCTTTGTGCCTTGGTCCTGGTGAAGGAGGCATGGCCTTTGTGCCTTAGTCCTAGTGAAGGAGGCGTGGCCTTTGTGCCTTGGTCCTGGTGAAGGAGGCATGGCCTTTGTGCCTTAGTCCTAGTGAAGGAGGCGTGGCCTTTGTGCCTTTGTCCTAGTGAAGGAGGCGTGGCCTTCGTGCCTTTGTCCTAGTGAAGGAGGCGTGGCCTTCGTGCCTTTGTCCTAGCGAAGGAGGCGTGGCCGTTGTGCCTTTGTCCTAGTGAAGGAGGTGTGGCCTTTGTGCCTTAGTCCTAGTGAAGGAGGCGTGGCCTTTGTGCCTTTGTCCTAGTGAAGGAGGTGTGGCCTTTGTGCGTTTGTCCTAGTGAAGGAGGCGTGGCCTTTGTGCGTTTGTCCTAGTGAAGGAGGCGTGGCCTTTGTGCCTTAGTCCTAGTGAAGGAGGCGTGGCCTTCGTGCCTTAGTCCTAGTGAAGGAGGTGTGGCCTTTGTGCCTTTGTCCTAGTGAAGGAGGTGTGGCCTTTGTGCGTTTGTCCTAGTGAAGGAGGCGTGGCCTTTGTGCGTTTGTCCTAGTGAAGGAGGCGTGGCCTTTGTGCCTTAGTCCTAGTAAAGGAGGCGTGGCCTCTACACTTGTCCCATAGAAGGAGGCTTTGCCTCAGCATCTGTCCCGGAGAAATAGGCATGGCTTCTGCATCTGTCCCAGGGAAGGAGGCGTGGCCTCTCTTGCTGTCAGTCCCAGCGAAGGCGGTGTGGCCTCTGTATATCTGTCCCAGGGAAGGAGGCGTGGTCTTTTCGTCTCTGTCCCTGTCGCTATCAGTCCAGTCCTGTAATTCTAATTCTTCTGTAATCGGTTAGCTGAGTCTGATGGGGGAGTTTCTCTTTCTGCTGCCTCTCTGCCGGGTTGCTAGGAAGAGCATCCATCACCATGGCAACAGTCACCATGATTCTCCTCAGATTACCCTGAGGGAGCCAGACGGCTGGCGGGAAGTGGATAGACGCTGGTCATGTGACTCAGGAAAAGACACGGCAGCATTAGAGCAGCTCTGTAGAACGGCCGGTGAAGAGCGAATAAATATTTCTGTTTCAAAACTCTTAAACAGTTTTTTTTTTTTTTTTTTTTTTTTTTTTTCTTTTCCTTTCTTTTCCTTTCTTTTTTTTTTTTTTGTTGACTTGTTTATTAAAC
Source organism: Cranoglanis bouderius (assembly GCA_023630585.1). Classification (NCBI taxonomy): domain Eukaryota; kingdom Metazoa; phylum Chordata; class Actinopteri; order Siluriformes; family Cranoglanididae; genus Cranoglanis; species Cranoglanis bouderius. Next base: position 3,697,973 of record CM042552.1, read on the forward strand.
TGAATGATTGTTTAGGCTTGTTAGCTTGTATGATTGTAAGTTGTGTGGTCATGTTTTTGAAGAGTCGTGTGCGAGAACTACAGATCATTATTATTGTCCACACCTGCAGAATTCGGGCTGTTCCTGGAGAATGTGCGACGGGTTCTTGCTGAATTGTGTGTATTGTGTTGTGTAACATGACAGTGGATGTAATCATGTGTATGAGTCATACAGGGTTACCTGGCACTGTTCATGATCGTGAGCATTCTCATCCCTGTCTCACTTTCACTCTGGCTCTCGCTTACCCTCTTTCACTTTCTCTCTCTAATTTGACTCTGTATGTGTGTGTGTGTGTGTGTGTGTGTGTGTGTGTGTGTGTGTGTGTGCGCATGCATGCAGGTACCTGTGTAAGCTGTCAGATCAGGAGCTGCGCCAGAGTGCGGCAAGGAACATGGCTGACCTGATGTGGAGCACGGTGAAGGAGCCTCTGGACAGCGCGCTGTGCTTCGACAAGGAGAGCCTCGACCTCGCCTTTAAGTACTTCATGTCCCCTACGCTCACCATGAGACTGGCTGGACTGAGCCAGATCACGGTGAGACACACACACACACACACACACACACACACACACACACACACACACACACACACCCTTATTTACCATGAGCCACTCTGGAATCTGTGGAATTCATGTCAAGGTGTTCATTTTATTTAATTCATTTTCTATAACAGCAGCTCTGACCCTCAAATCCACCAAATCTTGGCTTCATATGAACTCTCTCGTTCTAGTACGCTCTCGTTTCTATGGTAACAGCTGATTCACAGGGACCTGTATGTCGTAAACGCTACATAACCTAAGCCGGACAACGGGCCTCGTTTCTCTATCTTCGTTTGCATGCAGCGACGCCCACAAAACTCCATAAAAGGGCGCAGCTGGGAGCACGACTTGATCAGCCAGGGTAAAGTTCAAAAGACGGAAGTTATTTTGACTTGCTTCTATGCAAATAAATATTTTTTAATTAATGGCAATGATATAAAACGGCTGGTTTTCACCAGATGTTCTCGAGGGTAATCTTAATCCCCGACCTGAGGATGTGCTTTTGTTCGAGACGCCTCAGTGAGTCGCTCTGGATAAGGACGTCCGCTAAACGCTGTAGACGTGATTTAAAATTAAGCAGTTTAACCTCAACTGCTTTTTTTTTTTTCCCCTTAATAAAAATAAAAGTACAGTCATCCATGCTAACGATACGATTTGATGACAGTTTTCACGAATACCAAATTTCACGTGCGCGCGCTCGTGTGAACGATTTGCAAATACACCTGCTCATGTCCAGCTTTATAAATGTAAAAGGACTATTATTATTGTTAGGATTGTAAAGGGTTATTATTGTGGAGTGTTATTTAAAATATAAAATCATGTATTTGTTGATACGATGAGGTTTTCTGTAAGGACATGCTTATGTAATGGTTACGGAAGGAGTCTCCAGTGTCAGCGCTTTGTCACAGGTACTAAGTTTTCCACCACGGGAAAGTCTTCAGGACAGAGGAGTTTACGCGTCATTTATTATCTCCCCCCCCCCCCCCCACCACCCCCACCGATAACATGACAAGCTACGATTTCTGTCTCATTAACTAGGCTGGTGAGGGAAATGACTGTTCATACATGTAATATATTATATATGTTCTTTAACAATCGTTGGCAAATTACTGTGGTGTGAAAGGAATAAAACAATTCCGGACGTGCTGTTATTGGAAAATAATCAACTTTTCTGTTGTATTTAAAGTTGGGGTCAAACAGAATCTTCTGGAAACACACGTTGATGGTAGATGCCTTGCTGTTACAATACCACGTGTAATTCTCGTGTGTCATTTACAGTTTTATTAAAGAACCTTCTCGCTGTCGATCCTTCGTCTGTGTTACAAATCATGCCGTTTTTGTTTTCCAGAATCAGTTGCACACTTTTAACGATGTCTGCAATAACGAGTCTCTGGTGTCCGACACGGAGACGTGAGTACTTTTCTTTTCTTTTATTTTATAAACGTCTCTCTCTCTCTCGGCGTTTGTGAAGATCGTAGTCGTACAGTTGCGTACACCATTCCAAACGAAAATCTCTGCGTGACTCCTCCTCCAGGTCGATAGCAAAGGAGCTCGCCGACTGGCTCATCAACAACAACGTGATAGAGCACATCTTTGGACCAAATTTGCACATCGAGGTTGGTGTCTCCCTTCTTCCTGGAACTGCGTAATCGTTTTTCGAGGTTACGCGAGAGAGTAATTTTTTGTGTGTTTGTGTGTGTGTTGTAGATTATTAAACAGTGCCAAGTGATCCTGAACTTCCTGGCTGCAGAGGGCAGACTGAGCACACAGCACGTCGACTGCATCTGGGCCGCCGCTCAGGTTTTACACACATCCTCATCCTCACATACACACAAACACACACACACACATTCATGCAGTTTACGTATAGACTACGGCTGGGGCTGCTACACAAGATTAGTTGGTTACTGTGTTCAATTTCCAAGTTAATTTAAATTTATTATTAGTGTTTAAGTGCAAAAGAAACATAAAGGAAGGGGGCCGTGCTTTGACAGACATTAGTGTTGAACCTCAGAGTTGGTTAACATCCGTTAAAATGAAAACACGCTTTCGGAATAGCTAATCCATACGGGAGTTCATGGAGTTTTCTTTTGTGAGTGTTGCGGGCGGCGAAAATGTTTGATTTTGCGGCGGCTTTTTTAAAATTTGTGATGCAGCTTGGGAGTTTTTTTTTTTTTTTTTTTTTCCAGAAAACTACATGAATTGGCGCAATCGCAGGAAATTGTTTTGCACGGTCTTTCACACTGATGTTTGTTGGTAAACCAGACCTTTTAGCTGTACTCATGTTCGACGCACGCGAATCGTAGAGGGCTTTGGCTGAATCATCACGTCGCGTCTCGACCCGAATCTGCAGAAACTATGAAAAATTGCAAGCTTCTCAGAATATTGCGGCGTTTGTTCGCGAAATCCCGGAGGCACGGAAAAGCGTTCTCCGTATCGTGGTGGGATTGCGAGTTTAAATCCTGACGATCCGTTGCCGTTAGTCAAGAGAGCAAAATTGGCCGTGTTCTTGGAGTGGGAGGGGCATATTCTCTCTCCCTGTCAATCACTGAGACGCTAGCCAATCGTGTTCATCTGTCGGCTCATCCTAATTGTTAAGCAGGTCGAGTCAAAAGACGCGGCTGACGGGCTTCGTGTGCCTCAGAGGTGATGAGGGGAGAGTAATCTAGTTGGCTGGAATTGGGAAGTCCAAATTGGGAGAAAATGGGGGTGGGGGGTTGAGAGGTGGGAATAAATAAATACATAATAAATAAAATGAAACCACAATTTTTCTGTGGTTGACGTCTTTTTATTTGACTGTTATTTTTATCTTTTTTATCACGGCCGAGACAGGATACCGGGTTCAAACAGGGTCTTGCCTGAGCGCCGTATACAGTTCTGGGATTTGACCTCGCGCCCTTCTGATCACTAAATGACTAAATGTTGTTGTTGTTTTTTTTTTGTTTTGTTTTGTTGTTTGTTTGAATTGGACTTGAGGCGTCTTTATGTTTTGTGTTCTCAGCTGAAGCACTGCAGCCGCTACATCCACGACCTGTTCCCTTCCCTCATCAAGAACCTGGACCCTGTGCCTCTCAGACACGTCCTCAACCTGGTGTCTGGACTCCATCCTAGCGCACACACCGAACAGGTACACATGCGCGCACGCACACACACACACACACACACACACACACACACACACACACTCAGGGTGCTTAGATCTTACAGCAAGAATAAGAAATTATGCTGATGAGTCTTGACTGAGAAGGAAAACACCTGCTGCTCTGTGTGTGTGTGTGTGTGTGTGTGTGTGTGTGTGTGTGTGTGTGTGTGTGTGTGTGTGTGTGTGTGTGTGTGTGTGTGTGTGCATCTCGTAGACCCTGTACTTGGCGTCCATGTTGATCAAGGCGCTGTGGAATAACGCTCTGGCGGCCAAGGCGCAGCTTTCCAAACAGAGCTCCTTCGCTTCTCTACTCAACACCAACATGCCAATGGGCAACAAGAAAGGTAGTGTGTGTGTGTGTGTGTTTGTGTGTGTTTGTGTGTGTAAGTGCAAATTATGTGCATTTATATTCAGTTCATTCTCAAAGTTAGGATTACCTCGTTCTTCGATTGATTTGGGGAGACGCTGAATTCTGTTGCATTGATATATAATTTATAATTTTATAATATCTTGTGGGGTTTTGTTTCCCCGAAACTTTATTTATTTGTAATAAAATAAATATTATTTGCGAAATGTTCATTTTTTTTCCCCCCAGGGTCCCCGGCGGCGAGCCCGGAGAGCAGCGACAACAGCGACACCCACCACAGCGGCGGCAGCGACATGGAGATGGATGAGCCGATCATGGGCAGCGGGAAACGCGGCCAGCAGAGGCTCTCCGACACTGAGGTCTCACACACAATCATCATTAGTATACTTAAAGATGAACTCTCTTAGTATTCCGTAAAGGTATATAATAACGGATTTTAAATGTACGAGGCATTAGGTTTGTGCTCATGACAAGTTTATAAGTCCACGACAAACGTTTATCCAGCAAACGCACTCGCTTATAGTCTCTTGTGTTGCTCTGTGTCTGGCACATCTTACATCACATGACCATAATTTATTTTGGGCTCCTGAATCAAAGGAACTGAGCAAAATGACACGTGTAGTAAAGTAAAGATGCAATACAGATTAAAACAAACCAAAAAAAAAAAAGTGTAGGCTATAGAAATTCATTAACTGAAAATAATTACCAACAAGCGCTTACAAAGATGTGAAGTTAGTCCAGAGAGTAAATGCAGGTTGTCTCTCACACTCTCGGACTCCTAAATGAATAAGACTCTGTATTTGTCTTAATTTTTCCAGATTCGTTTCAATATTACACTTTTTACTTACACTTCAAGACGTTTGGTGAATTGTTCTCTTGCTTTTCCACATTACATTAAAATTTATCTGCACAGGAGTCGATGCAGGGCAGCTCGGACGAGACGGCGAACAGCGGCGAGGAGGGCAGCAGCGGGCCGGGGAGCAGCAGCGGCCGCAGCGAAGCCTCCAGCAACGAGGCAGAGTCGAGCCGAGCCAGCCAATCAGCAGGCAGCCCCGGCAGCGAGCTCCACTCCGATATAGCTGACAGCGAAGCTTTAAAGGAGGACGAGGAGGAGGAAGACGACGAGGACGACGAGGACGACGACGACGAGGACGACGAAGAGGACAGGCCGACGGCCGCCTCTGAGCACAGCCCGCAGAAAGAAACGCGAGATTCTCGAGACACTCTGACGTCTGAAGTCCGTAAACGGAAGGCCGGCGAGGCTCTCGGAGAAGTCCAGGGCCCTCCGGAAAGACCTGGAATGTCCGGAGCAGTCGCGTCAGGTTCTATCGGTCCTGTTCTTCAGAAACCCAAAACCTTGTCGTTCTCCTCCGAAGCCGCCCCTGCCATGACCGCATCGTCCTCTTCCTCCTTGAGAATCCTGGACACTTGCTCCTCTTCCCCGGCCTGTTTAGAAGGATCCTCAGAAGAGCGTATCGACCCTGCCTCCCTTTCTCAATCCCAGAATTCTCAGCAACAGCAGGGGATGGGGCCAGAGATGGGCTCCTCACACGGGACGCCAATAACCCAGGAGCCTCCCTGCTTAACCCGTGCCACCGACTTCCTGTCTGAAGCCATGGGCAACGAACTGTTCAACTGCAGGCGCTTTATCAACCCGCAGCATCACCACCACCACCATCATCACCATCACCATCATCATGAAGGGTAAGACCAGGACATCTGGGTATCTTGGTTGTCGGGCACATGTTATAAAGTTCGGTCGATTAACTGGTCTTCTCTCTATAGTCACATGGTTGAGGACATGCTGAGCGCAGACGACGTGAGTTGCAGCAGTTCCCAGGTCAGTGCCAAGTCGGAGAAGAACATGGCGGATTTCGACGGCGAGGAGTCGGGCTGCGAGGAGGAGCTGGTCCAGATTAACTCTCACGCCGAGCTCAGCTCACACCTGCAGCAGCACCTGCCCAACCTGGCATCCATATACCACGAGCACCTGGTGCAAGGTACGTTCCCGGCAACCTGTGTACCTTTGTATTGGCATACATATTTAATGACTACTTGAATGAATTTTGTAGTACACCAGCACATACACACCCTACTGTTGAATACACTGGGTAAAAAGCTGCTGTGTTGATACTCCTCAGGTCCCGCTGTTCATAAACACCAGTACTCGGGCCATGCGGTGACGGACATTAACCTGGACAACGTGTGTAAGAAAGGAAACACTCTCCTTTGGGACCTGGTGCAGGACGAGGACGCGGTGAGACTCTGGGGCTGAGACTAGGAGAGTTGTAGGGTTATACTGGTACTATGAAAAGGGGTAAATGAGGCAATCTTGAACCTTCTGATTGGAGAACCCAAGGTAATCTAGGATTTAAAAGGATAGTCTGGTTAAAGATGCTAATATGGCTAACAGTGAGTGAAATCCAGAAGACCGTGTCCCAATTAGAATCTCAGTATCTCTTTAGATATCCCCAATAATATATCGCGTTATGGGAGATTTCTGGTTAAACCTGTATCTTTTATGCCCGGCCGTCAGATTCACTTGTCGGAGGGTTTGATAAACGAGGCGGAGAAGCTCCTGTGTTCGCTCGTGTGCTGGTTCACAGATCGGCAAATCCGCATGCGCTTCATCGAGGGATGTTTGGAGAACCTTGCACACCACAGGTGAGAGTCCTTCAGCTTTTAAAAAAAAATATCCCGAACTCCAAAGCATCCATTATACCATATCAGGGCATGAGGTTAATGTTCATCTAAAGGACAAATAATTGGTGACTTGCCAAAGGGCTACATGAATTATTATTATTATTATTATTATTATTATTATTATTTAGAATTTCTTCCCTTTTAATGTAAAGTGGGCGTGGCTACATTTGGGTAAAGCTTGAGTATGCTTCATCCTTAACAATAACGGCGTGAGGGAATGCTGACCTGATGAGAGGAAGTTATGCTAGTATGGGGACGCTGACCTGGTGACCGAAGGCTCACCTTATGAAAGAAAGCTTTTCTATTGAAAAGCAAAAGAAAGAAAGATATCCTAGTGAGAGAAAGCTAGCTTGGGGACCGAAAGCTAGCCTGGTTAGAGAAAGCTAATCTAGCCAGAAAAGGCTAACTCAGTGACATAAAGCTATCCTAGCGAGAGAGTTGTACTGTGTACTTCGTTGGGTTGGCACACGAAGTGTGGAACGTTGTTTGTGCATCTCAGGTCCGTCGTGGTGTCTCTTCGTCTGCTGCCGAAGTTGTTTGGAACGTTCCAGCAGTTTGGCTCCAGCTATGACACTCACTGGATCACCATGTAAGTGAGCTAACCTTCATCTGCAGAGCTTTCCGCTTCTTACCAGAATTAAAACCCGGGAATTGACGGGAAAAGACCGTGGCTTTGTGATGAGGATGAGGATGATGATGATGATGATGATGAGGAAGGTCTTTGCTGTGTGCTGCAGGTGGGCTGAGAAGGAACTCCACATGATGAAGCTCTTCTTCGAGGACCTCTTGCACTACATCCAGGAAGTGCGGGAACAGCGGCAAAAGTTCTCCCTGTGAGTACAGCAGCGTCAGTTTGCGAGACTTTGCATTGCAGTGTGTAGTTGGGTGCAAAAGTTTGCACCCCCCTTTAACCCATCGAATGATGATTGGATATCAGCCATCTGGCAGAGATGGAACTGAGCGGATGTAGAAATTATGTAGCGTTTACATGAGAAGAATAATGCTCATACTGTACATTCATAATGAAACATTGGAGGTGGACATTGTTGTATATAGTGTGTGTGTGTGTGTGTGTGTGATGCAGGTACAGCCACAGTGCGGAGGTGCAGGTGCGTCTGCAGTTCCTCACCTGTGTGTTCTCCACACTCGGCTCTCCAGATCACTTCAGTGAGTCTCTCTCGGTGTCTCTCTCTCTCTCTCTCTCTCTCTCTCTCTCTCTCTCTCTCTCCAATTCATACACTCATTCTCACCACAACCTCACACACACTCATCCTGCATTTACACTATCCAGCAATATTTCCTATATAAATTAGGGCTGGTCGATATGACAAAAATATCATATCATATTCTCCAAGACATTTCTATGATACATCACAAGATATAGGTTTGTGAACAATTTCCCAGCAATTAATAAAAAGGCTGAATCCCAAATGCCTTCCTGATTACTTTTGTGTGTGTGTGTGTGTGTGTGTGTGTGTGTGTGTGTGTGTGTGTGTGTGTGTGTGTGTTAGGGCTGAGTCTGGAGCAGGTGGACATCCTGTGGCACTGTCTGGTGGAGGATTCGGAGTGTTACGACGACGCACTGCACTGGTTCCTCAACCAGGTGCGCAGTAAAGACCAGCATGCAATGGGCATGGAGACCTACAAACACCTCTTCCTGGAGAAGGTGGGATCTCTCGCAGCACGACGACACACTGTTTTATCTGAAGAAAAGAAATATGTTTTATGTCAGGGGGAAAAAAAAAGAAATATGCGTCTGTCTACTCAGACTGCGGCTTTTTTTCCCAGTACAGCAGCTTATCTGAAGGTCCTTGACGCCTCTCGTTCTTGAACAGAACACACTCCATATTTAACCATATCATTTTCTGTACCTGTAGCTGTTAGTTTCATCTGACGTCACGCCGTGAATGTCTTTCGCTCCATCACGTGTTTTCGGGTGTAATCATGAAACACTTTTTAGGGTCTAACGTACGATGAAAACGGACAAAACGTCTCCTCTGTGGATCGTTATTTTTTTAGCCGTTCAGGTAGAGTTGCGAGTATCGACTAGCCGACCGGCTCCTGTTTCCTAAACGCTCACAGCGTCAGAAAAGGGGAGATGTTGCGTATTATTTGGGGGAGCACGGTGGTTAGTGGTTAGCACGTTTGTCCTGTACCTCCCAGGTTGGGGGGTTCGGATCCCACCTCCGCCCTGTGTGCACAGAGTTCGCGTGTTCTCCCTGTGCCTTGGGGGGGGGGTTTCCTCCGGGTACTCCGGTTTCCTCCGGGTATTCCGGTTTCCTCCCCCAGTCCAAAGATATACATTGTTGGGTGGTTGGCGTTTCCAGACTGTCCGTAGTGTGCGAGTGTGTGCGCGCGTGATTGTGCCCTGTGATGGGTCCACCCAAATTTTCAGTGTCTGTTATACAAAATAACAAAATTGTGCTGCCCGTGACGACACTGGGTTTTTTTGTTTGTTTTTGTAACTCAGTACAATCCAATGGACACAAAAACAGTTAATTAGTAAAAAAAAAAAAAAAAAGAAAAACAACCAACCAAAAAACCCCTTTATTTTCCACTGACCTTTAATCAGACATAAAGATCTACTTAAACACTGACGCAAATTTGCATGAAATTGTGTTTTTGGTACTTTTGACTTTTGTCTTTCATGGACCACAGACACACAAAAAATCTTTAAAATGTCCTCATCCATGTCAATGATTGAAAGCTTTGAATTCTAATTTTTAGATGAAATGTCACAGCTATGAGCTAAGTGCAAAAAAAAAAAAAAAAAAAAAAACTAATCCACTGCTGTTTTGATTTTATTCGCTTTACTTTGTGTGTGTGTGTGTGTGTGTGTGTGTGTGTGTTTGTGTGTGTTAGATGCCGCAGTTGAAGCCCGAGACGATCAGTATGACGGGGCTCAATCTGTTCCAGCACCTCTGTAATTTGGCGCGTCTGGCCACCAGCGCCTACGACAGCAACTCCAACTGCGAGGTACGCGCTCACCTAACACACTCTGTACTGCACCGTTACTCTCCCACTGATCGTACGAGGGTAAGGCTGTGGAAATACTGATCAATAGGTTACGAGTTCAAATCCCAGTAAGACGAAGTTGACACCTGGTTTCTTGAGCAATTATGTAAATAAATCTAATGACTGAAAACAATGTATTATTGCTGTTCTCTCTCTCTGTAGCTGTGTGGTATGGATCAGTTATGGGGCATTGCTCTCAGAGCTCAGTCTGCAGACATCAGCCGAGCCGCCATCCAGTACATCAACTCCTACTACATCAACGGTTTGTTATAGCACGCTTTATGGACAATCCTGATTAGAGGTCTACCGATACCGATAACTTAAGTTGGGCGGTACCTGCCGATAACCGATTAATCAACCGATCGTTTTTAAAATCGATACTGAATGAAAACATAACACTCAAAGTAAAATATTGCTGAACTTTATTACAAAAATAATCAGTACTGACTGTACCATGAAAATGTACTGCACTTTTTTAAAATGAAATAAATATATAAATATGATCTATTAATATATATTAAAGTAAATAAAAGATATACATTCAAACTGAACCAAAAAGTAACACTCCAAAGGACCAATAAAAAATAGAGACGTCCAAAATGAATCAAAAACACTTCAAATAACACCACAAAATTTGTCAGTGATTGTTTTTATTTCGCCTCTAGAGGCCGCTCTCGTACTGTATAATGACAGCGCGACGACGGGCGCGACCGGGAAAAACTATCGGTGTGGTTTTTTGCCGATAACCGATAGTTCCAGCGATCAGTTATCGGTGCCGATTAATCGGTCGACCTCTAATCCAATCCAGTCCAACTAATCGGTCGACCTTTTCATCGACTTTATGTGGATAATGCAAACTGTACCCTTAGATTTCTTTTAAAGAAAGATTGTAAGATTTGGTGTTCGTGTGTGTTTCAGGTAAGACGGGTCTAGAGAAGGAGCAGGAGTTCATCAGTAAGTGTATGGAGAGTCTGATGATGGCGTCGGCCAACCTGGAGAAAGACTCGCACTCCAGTCTTACCATCATCGAGAGGGGTCTTCTCATGCTCAAGACACACCTGGAGGCCTTCAGACGCAGGTACACACACACATACTCACACCTGACTTAGAAGAATTGACCACTTTTTTTGGAGCGATGTGAGACGTCACGTTGTAAATAATTACGAAATGTAATATAAGGATTTCACTTGATTTATGTCGTGTGTGTGTGTGTGTGTGTGTGTGTGTGTAGGTTTGCGTACCACCTTCGACAGTGGCAGATCGAAGGTGCGGGAATCAGCAGCCACCTCAAAGCTCTCAGCGACAAACAGTCCTTGCCTCTGCGCATCGTCTGCCAGCCTGCTGGCCTGCCGGACAAGGTGGACACACACACTCTCTCTCTTACACACACACACACACACACACACACACACACACACACACACACGAACTGCTGAGCATAAATGTGTATCATCAGCACAAAAACAGGCTTCAGTTCAGGGGAGGATTTTATTAGTGGTGTGTGTGTGTGTGTGTGTGTGTGTGTGTGTGTGTGTGTGTGTGTGTGTGTGTGTGTGTGTGTGTGTGTGTGTGTATAGATGACGATAGAGATGTACCCGAGTGATCAGGTAGCTGATCTGAGAGCCGAGGTGACTCACTGGTATGAGAACCTGCAGAAGGATCAGATCAGCCAACAGGCCCAACTGCAGGAGTTCAACCAGAGCACAAGACAGCAGGAGTTTCCAGGTATGTACACACACACACACACACACACACACACACACACACAGACACACACACACACACACACACACACACACACACACACAGACACACACGGAAAGAGAGAGCTGTAAGATTTAAGTATCAAATAATCTATAATAATACAATACTTGCCTGTATCTGGCATTTGTGGACTTTTAACTCTTCAGCGTGGAAATCACCTTTTGTGTGTGTGTGTGTGTGTGTGTGTGTGTGTGTGTGTGTGTGTGTGTGTGTAGGTGGTCTGATGGGTCCAGTGCGAATGATCTCATCAGGTCATGAACTGACCACAGACTACGATGAGAAAACACTACATGAGCTCGGGTTTAAGGACATGCAGGTAAAATCTTACACACACACACACACACACACACACACACACACACACATGTTGCTCCTTTGCACAAGCCATTTAAACATGCCACATCTCTGTCTCACTCTCTCTCTTTCCCTGTCTCTGTCTTGGTCTCTTTCTGTCTGTATCTCTCTGTTTCTGGCTCTCTCCATCTATCTCTCTCTGTCTCTCTGTCTCTCTCTCTGTCTTTGTCTTTCTTGTGTCTTTCTCTCTGTCTTGCTCTGTGTCTATCTGTGTCTCTACCTCTTTCTATAATTCTCTCTCTCTCCCTCTCTCTCTCTCTGTGTGTGTGTGTGTGTGTGTGTGTGTGTGTGTGTGTGTGTGTGTGTGTGTGTGTGTGTGTGTGTGTTAGATGGTGTTTGTGTCCCTGGGCGCTCCTCGGAGGGAGAGGAAGGGAGAGGGTGTACAGCTCCCAGCCTCCTGCTTGCCTCCTCCTCAGAAGGAACACATCCCCATGCTGTTGCTCCTGCAGGAGCCCCACATCACCACACTGTTCGACCTGCTCGAGATGCTCGCCTGCTTCAAGGCTCCCGGTCCTGAGCGATCCGAACGCACGCAGCACACCACGCAGGTAACGGAAACAGAGACTCTCTCTCACACACACAATAACTGCATGGTCACTGTATATGCTCCCTACGTAGTGTACAACATCATATAACACACGTTTCCATGCTCCCTGTCCAAACGCAAATTAAAGTATTGGCACCCCCGGCTTCATTAAAGCCTCTTAAACACCAAGGTACAAATAGTTCTGGATTCGGATTAATAACTATTTATGGTGTGTGTTCTGTCTCTTCCTGGTGTTTAGAGCGTACGCTGTGAGGATCTGCACCTGCATGCGGAGAATCTCTCTCGGCGTGTGTGGGAGCTGCTCATGCTCCTGCCTACATGTCCCAACATGCTCCAGGCCTTTCAGAACATCTCAGATGACACGGTCAGTCACATGACCCGTTACGCTGCTGCGTCAGATGTCTTGTTTAAGATGCCCTGATGACTAAGAGAAGAGTGTGTGTGTGTGTTTTAGGGTTCTGATGGCCTTTGCTGGAAGGATCTTTTAAGGATAAAGTCACCTCATAAGCTGCTCTATGCTCTGGAAATCATTGAAGCTCTGGGAAAACCCAACCGCAGAATACACAGGGAGTCTACGGTACACACACACACATACACACACACACACACACACACACACACAGGCAAAACAACATGTTATAATCTGGAAACTATAGTGTGTGAATAACGTGTGTGTGTGTGTGTGTGTTTCACAGGGTAGTTACAGTGACCTGTACCCAGACTCTGATGACTCGAGTGAGGACCAGATTGAAAACAGCAAAAACTCATGGAGCTGCAAGGTCTCTCTCTCTCTCTCACTCTCACTCTCACTCTCTCACTCACACACACACACACTTCTACATTCCAGATTATCACAGCTGTCCATAAAATCTGTAACCATGGAAACCATAAACATTCAGGAGGGTGGTGTGTGGGTTACACTGTTAATTGTGTGTGTGTGTGTGTGTGTTACTTTCCAACTTTGTAGTTTGTGGCGTCTGGAGGACTTCAGTTGCTGCTGGAGATTTTTAACTCTGCAATCCTCGAGCCCAAGGAGCAAGAGTCGTGGACTGTGGTGAGACACACACACACACACACACACACACACACACACACACACACACACACACACACACACACACACAAACAAGCAGTCTCCAGAATATTTTTGAAAACCAAGACAGTTGCTGATTTTGATTTCTCTTTCTTTTTGTTTCTCTCTCTCTCTCTCTCTCTCTCTCTCTCTCTCTCTCTCTCTCTCTCTCTCTCTCTCTCTCAGTGGTTGTTGGACTGCTTGGCGTGTCTGCTGAAGCTGATCTGCCAGTTTGCGGTGGACCCTGCTGATCTGGACCTGGCCTACCACGACGTCTTCGCCTGGTCCGGCCTCACAGACACGCAGCGCAAGAGGGCGTGGCCCGGGAAGTCCCGCAAGAGCACTGGAGAGCATGGGAAAGGCCTGCACATACCACGGCTTACTGAAGTACGACAGCATGACATAGACCGAACGTTTTACCACTTCATAACGTCATAGTTCATATTATAAAGTTTACTTCCATGGACGTTTTTGGCGAAAATGTGTGTGTGTGTGTGTGTGTGTGTGTGTGTATTTTCAGGTGTTCCTCAGTCTCGTCCAAGGTACCAACATGATCCAGCGACTCATCAATGTGGCCTATACCTACGATAACCTGGCACACAGGTAACACACACACACACGCGCGCACACACACACACACACACACACACACACACACGCGCACACACACACACACACACAGTGAGGGGAAGTGCTCCATCACAATAAATGGTTATCTGTTTGCAAAAAAAAAATAAAAAAAATTGCAAAGCAACTGACAATTTCCTTTTCCTGTTTCTTAGAGTGTTGAAAGCGCAGTCAGACCACCGATCTCGTCATGAAGGTGAGAACGTTTTCAGCGCTTCCCCATGACAACACCCCTCAACGTGTGTTACTGTATGCAGTGTGCGATGTAGTTTAGTGTGTTTAACAGTAGTGAAGATGGTGTTTTAGAGATGTACCCCATGTACCACCGTGTCTTTTTACTGAGTTACTAAGTGTGTAATGACTGTATTTGTGTGTGTGTGTGTGTGTGTGTGTGTGTGTGTGTGTGTGTGTGTGTGTGTGTGTGTGTTTAGTTACTCACTACTCGATGTGGTTGTTGGTGAGTTGGGCGCATTGCTGCTCCATGGTGAAGTCCAGCCTCGCTGACAGTGACCATCTACACGACTGGCTGAAAAAACTCACGCTGCTCATTCCAGAGGTACAGCACCCATGATAGAGAGAGAGGGAGAGAGAGACAGAGGGAGAGAGGGCAGAGACCGATGGAGAGAGAAGAAAGAGACGGACAGAGAGATGGAGAGGGAGAGCCAAACAGATGAGAGGGAGAGAGAGAGAGAGATGAGAGGCTCATGGCGAGAGAGAGAAACAGAGGGAGAGGGACAGAGATGGAGAGAGAAAAAGAGGCAGATACACTCAGAGGGTGAGAGAGAGGGAGAGACAGAAAAATGGAGAGAGAGAGAGAGGGGGGGGCAGAGACAGTGAGAGGGAGAGTAACAGAGAAGGAGGGAGAGACACTCGGATACACTCTGAGAGGGAGAGACAGAAAAATGGAGAGAGATAGAGGTAGACAGAGGGAGGGAGAGAGTGACAGACAGATTAATAAAAGGTATGGGCAAAGACAGAGAGAGAGAGACAGACCGAGAGAGAGGGATACATATATAGAGACGTGACTCCCAAACCACTGTTTGTTTGCTCTTTATTTTAGTCATTAAACCATCTGCATTGCGTCCCACTCAGAAAGGGGCTGCATTTGTGTACTCATTAAATTCATATTATAACTTTCCATCTCTCTCTCTCTCTCTCTCTCTCTCTCTCTCTCTCTCTCTCTCTCTCTCTCTCTCTCTCTCTCTCTCTCTCTCTCTCCCCGCCTCTCTCCGCAGACGGCAGTTCGTCATGAGGCGTGTAATGGACTGTATAAACTGTCCTTGTCGGGGCTGGAGGGAGGAGAGTCCATTAACAGATCCTTTCTGCTGTTGGCTGCTTCAACACTGCTTAAATTCCTACCGGATGCACAGGCTCTTAAACCACTTCGAGTGAGTCTCCACACACACACACACACACACACACACACACACACACACACACACACACACACACACAATCACTTAAAGGTATCTCTTATAACGTAGCGACCACTAGTGATACAGTATGTAGATACAGTGTATGTGTGTGTGTGTGTATATATGTGTATATATGTATATGTGTGTGTATGTATGTGTGTATATATATATATATATATATAAAATTATAACCGTGTGCGCGCGCAGGTGGAAGAGTATGAGGAGGAGGCCGTGTTGCGCTCTGGCTGTAAGGAATATTTTTGGCTGCTGTGCAAGCTCATCGATAACATCCACGTTAAAGATGCTAGTCAGACCACGCTGCTGGACCTGGACGCTCTCGCCCGACACCTCGCAGACTGCATACGCAGGTATTTTTCTGTCTCCTGTTTGTTTTTGCTTTGCACTTTTTAATGCCAGCACGGTCGGGCTTTCTCTCATCCTTTCCTCTCGTTCGCCTGCAGCCGTGAGATTCTGGATCAGCAGGACGGGGTTGCGGAGGACGACGGTTTGACGGGGCTGCTGCGTTTGGCCACTAGTGTGCTAAAGCACAAGCCTGCGTTCAAGTTTTCACGCGAGGGTCAGGAGTTCCTGCGCGACGTCCACGACGTGCTCTTCCTGCTGCCCAGCCTCACCGATCGCCTGCAGCCCAAGTGCAAGAGCCATGCGGCCCGCGCCGCCGCCTACGACCTGCTCACTGAGATGCTCAAGGGCTCCGTGGACAACTACAGACTGCTGCACAACTGGGTCATGGCCCAGCACATGCAGGGTAACACACACACATATACACACACACACACACACACACTTTTTATTTACTTATATATTATTTATAAATATTTGCTATTTATTTAAAGTCCTTCACATGGTGACCCAAACAAGGTCCCTCATTTCCCCACCAAAGTCTATATAATGTTGTACATGTTGTTACCCCAAAATGGTCCTTCACCTTGTTACCCAACAAAGGTCCATCATTCCTCATGCCATTACCCCAGTAAGGTCCCTCGCCTTGCTACCCCACCAAGGTCCCTCGCCTTGCTACCCCACCAAGGTCCCTAGTGTCATTACCCCAATAAGGTCCTTCACCTTGTTACCCCACCAAGGTCCCTTGCCTTGTTACCCCATTAAGGGCTCTCATGTCATTACCCCAATAAGGTTCTTCACCTTGTTACCTCACCAAGGTCCCTCGCCTCATTACCCCACCAGGGTCCCTTGTGTCATTACCCCAATAAGGTCCCTCGCCTCATTACCCCACCAGGGTCCCTCGTGTCATTACCCCAATAAGGTCCCTCACCTCATTGCCCCACCAAAGACCCTCATGTCATTGTCCAACTGAAGTTCCCCCGTGTCTATACCTGGCTGAAGTCCCTTGTTTTGTTACCCCACCAAGGTTTCTTGCCTCATTACCCCACCAAGGTCTCTCATGTCACTATGCCACCAAGGTTCCC